>CAUYRT010100587.1:0-81000 GCA_963574885.1 Lepilemur ruficaudatus | reverse complement strand
CTTCTGTGGATGGAAAAATCCAAACTCTGAAATATTTGAAAGAAGTTTATTCTGAGCCAAACTTGAGGACCATGACCCGGAGCCACTCCCAAGAAACCTTGAGCAAGTGGACTCGAGGTGGTTGGGTTACAGTTTGGTTTTATACATTTCAGGGAGACAGGGGTTACAGGTAAAGTCATAAATCAATACGTGGGAGGCATACATTGGTTTGGCCGGAAAAGGTGGGACATCTCCAAGCGGGGAGGGCACTTACATGTTATAGGTGGGTTTAAAGATTCTTTGGCTTGTAATTGGTTAAAGACATGAAGCTTTGTCTAAAGGCTTGAAATATTTTAACATAAGGAGCTGTTATCAGAGATAAGCCACCGGACTTACCTGTAGGTTTGTCTTGCATACCCTTAGGACTGTCAGTGAGTCACAAAGGACGCCTCCAAGAAGGGAGGGGGGCATGATGAGGATGGGGGCATGATGAGGCATGTCTCACCTCCTTCCTCCTGGCAGGCAATTTGGTTTTAGGACATTCCTTTGGCCACCAGGGGGTCCATTCAGTCAGCTGGTGGCGGGGGGTGAGCCTTAAATTTTTATTTTGGTTCACACTTCCAAGATGCCTTGAGGAGTGGTCCAGAGAACAAAAGAGAGCTCAAATTTTTAAAGGAAAAATGGACAAATCAGGAGGGGGGTGATTATAAAAGTTGTTCATCAGGAATTCTCATTGGTTTGCAGAAGTAACCAGCTAGTGATTGACTATGCACCGTGGATCTGTGGGGTGTGCGGCCTTTTACGGCTGCCCGGCCTCGGCTGTTCTAGAGCCTTCACAGCAAGTGGCTGCAAGAGGTATCTGCTTCTCTCAAGGGGAAGTGAGCCTGACTGCTGTGACATTCCTCAGCCACACTTTCTCCCCAGGCTTCATAGAGTGTGTCACCAGGCTGTCACTGAGGCTTGGCACCCCTGGGAGCATCTAAGAGAGCCTTGGGAGTGTACTTGGACCTTCCTCTGGTGGACACTGGCAGCAGGGAGTTCTCTGGGTGTCAGTATCACAAGGAGACCGAGCAGAGAGGAAGAGTGCCTGGGTGCGGGCCCCTGGGGAAATGTGGCTGAGGGCCTGGTGTGGGAACCCACAGGAGATGCCAGCAGGGACACCCAGACATGACTTGTGACACGTGTTAGTGTTGTAGGAGGGTCAAGTCAGGAATGTGGGCTTTCTCCATTCATCCGATTCCATTTCTACTCATGTGTGTTAAAGGCAAATTTAAGCTGGAATGGCTTCCCTTCAGGAATGCTGATTTACTCTAGCCACAGAAATGCGTCTTCAGCTGAGTAAGTCTCTAGGTGGCGAAGGGGCTCCACACAACATTATTTCTAGTGAAGTCTTTGATTCATAGAAAGATTCTTAGAAGTCTTACACTACAGCGTGACAAAAAAACAAGCAATTGTTTGAATTTTCATGCAGGAAATATCTTTGGCCAGCAATCATCCTTAGGACATTTTCATAGATGCACGTGATTCTCAAAGAGGTCTTGTTTTGGGAATGCCTTGTAATTACTTCCAAACTCTTACCAAACACCAGCCCAGGCCTATAATTTCTGTGTAAACTCAGCTCACTGTTTGAGTCACACCATGTTTCTTTTTTTGCTCAAGATTTGTCATCCATTAAATAAAAACAAAAACCTTCCCCGGTTTTGCAAAACAGACAGCCACCTGAACTTGCTGGAGGGAAGAGCCGGTTTGCACGATGTAGGGGCATGTTGTGATGGGAAAACCTGCAGACTCTCTTCCCCTCACTGCTGCGCCCCTTTGCAGGTGCCCTTGCGAGTCTGGGCTTCCTGTCTTATAAAGCCAGGTGGTTAAATCCAAGTTCATATTGAAAAATTGCTTGTTGAGTTACAGATTAATGCAAGGGTTTCCATAAACCTTCCCCAACCCAACCACCACCAATTCCTTTTAGGACTATCTGGTTTCCAAGGTCCACTTCAGTCCTAATAGCTTTATATGTCTGGGAACTTATGTTTTAAATTCTTCTGTAAGAAACTTACCTGGTGTGTAACAAAAATGAAAATGTCTCTATCATTTTCCTGATTTCAACTTGCCAATTATAAACATTCATGCAACACAGAATTTATAAATAAAAATCACTCGTAAGCATATCTCCCAGCAATAACCACTGTCCATATTTTGGTATATTAGCACCTAGGCCTGTTTCTGTGTAGTCTCATACATGTTTATTTTTCCTAGGGTGTTTTCAGAAGTCTTCTGGTTTTTTTCTTTCATGTCAACATGAGATCTTTTCATGTCAAGAAATACAGATCTAATCAGCATTTTCAATGACTTTAGACCATTTCATCGCATGGTTAAATCATAATTTATATAACTATTCCCTGTTGATGGACATTGAAGTTGGTTCCATTTTTTGTATGAAAGCAAACTAAAATAAATATTGTACATCTATCTTTGTGATGATATATTTCTGTTTCTTTATTTTTTCCCCCTTTCGGTAAATTCCTACAGGTAGAAATCCTGGTTTAAAAGATATCTAGAAGAACTGTACCAATTTACATTATTACCAAATATTAATAGTATAAAAACCCCCGTATCTCTAAACTCAAGTTACATTAACATTATTGTCCTTTTAATTTTGTATAGATCAGCAGACAAAAAAGATGACATCTTGTTTTATTTTTATTTCTTTGACTACTAGCAATGTTGAACATCTTTTTAGGTGTCTATTGACCATTTTACCTTTTCATTTGTAAACTATATCCTTCCTCCATTTTTCTATTGAAATATATATCTTTTTATTGCTTTGTAAAGACTCTTTCTATATTAAGGATATTCTATGAATTATAATACAGACCATACCCCTTTATTCTCAAATTACTCTCATTTTAAATTAAGACTTAATTCATCCTTTAGCAGTTCATTTATAAAATGAACTTTTGAGATATGTTGAGAAGAGTTGATTGCTCAATGTAGAAGGTCAAATCGTATTTTCTATGGCAAATTAATTTATTTTTCAAATTTCATTTTTTTCTTTAATTTTACTTCCACTTTTTATACAGAACCCTTTCCTAAGCCCCGGCTCCCACTTCAACTCCCCAAAAGTGAGGCTATTAAGGTGCTCAGTGATTAGAGGATTTGAACATTTTGAAAGAGAAGTGGGTGTTCACAGCACATTATTGAAACTTGAAAGAGAGCCAGTGTGATATAATTTCACATTGGGAGCTGATCACTATGGCAACAAGGAACAGATTTTGAAAAATAAGGTTCAATATAACAGAATTAGGGGAGAAAAATTGATTAGAAAAAAAAAGTCTGTTTATCTTTTGTTTTACTTTCAGCTTGTTTATCCCATGTCCCAAAAATCTACATTAGCACCCAAAAAACATATTTCTTTTTCAAAAGCAAGCACATTTTAATTATGTTTACATTGTATAAAGCCACAAGGAGAAAATGCTTTTGTTTGTAATAATAGTGACAGTGTCTCTTTGGAATCTTTTATTTGAGAAGAAATAGTTTAATTTAAAATATATGCATAGCTTTGAATACTTATTTTTATTAATAACTTATTATTTTCATCTATTTATGCACTCAACCAAAAAACATTCATTGAGCCACTGTGCTAAAAATTGAGTATACAGTTGACCTTTGAACAACACAGGGGTTAAGGGCACACCTCTTACAGTAGGAAACCCATTTATAATTTTTGACTCCCCAAAAACTTAACTACTAATAGCCTACTGTTGACCTTACCAATAACATAAAGTTGATTAACACATTTTGTACATTATATGTATTAGATACTGCATTTATACAATAAAGTACTCTAGATAAAAGAAAACATCATGCAGAAAACCATAAGGAAGAGAAAATATATTTACTATTCATTAGGTGGAAGCAGATCATCATAAAGGTCTTCATCCTCATCATCTTCCTGTTGAGAAAGCTGAGGAGGAGGAAGAGGAGAGGTTGCTCTTATTCTCTCAGGGGCAGCAGAGGCAGAAGAGATGGAGGAGGTAGAAGGGGAGGCAGGAGAGGCAGGCACCCTCAGAGTAATTTCTATTAAAAAAAATCCATATATAAGTGGACCTACACAGTTTAAACCCATGTTGTTCAAGGGTCAACTGTAAAACATTGAGCAATTTGTCTCTATTCTCATGGGGTTTTCGTTCTACCGGAGATATTTTCCATATCCTTAAAAACTCTTCAAGCCACAAATTCAATGTTACAATTTTCCAATGCATGTATATGTGATAATTTATTTAATTATAATATTATTGTTGGACATTTAGACTGATTTTAATTTTTCATTATGACAGATGATTGAGTGATAAGCTTATCTGTATATTAACCTGAGTTTCTGGTTATTTCTTTAGGATTGTTTCTTAGAAAGGGAATTACTAGCTTAAAATACCTAAACATTTTTCTTAAAAAAAATTTAGAATTCTAAAAATGATAAAATCATAGTCTTTCCAGTGAAAAGATCATCTTGTCAACAACAAATGCAGCATAGGTAGGCTAGGGCAATAAATTCCTTTATTTTATTACTGTCTCCTAAAGTAGATGTTGAGTGGAATTTTGCTTTAGAAAACAAACCAAAGTTTAGTAAAATGTCAAAATTCAATACTACTCAATGAATAGAGTCTTTGTTGAGAAGGTCATCTTTGATAAGAAAAAAAAAAGATGTCAAATCTATGCATTAAGGATGCATTTGAGGAAAAAAACACACAAACACCATCCAGATTTGAAGTTAATTTTCCTTCCTTATGGGATTAGTCCCAGAGGTCAACAGCCAAATTAGTAATGTCAGAGTATAGTGGTCTAAGAAGCCAATTATGAGACAACAGACTTATTGGTTTATCATCACTCACAACCGTCACTCCCTGTGCCACTGATGGCTGCCCCAGCAAAAATGGGATATCTCATTCTTATTCCATCAAGACTCGCATTCTTCTGTTCATCATCTATGTCATTTTCCAGAATATAGAGTATTCATAATGGAATGAATTTTATTTGTTGAAAAGACATTTCAATTACATTTTACAAATCTTGAGACACACCAACATAGTATCTTATGGAATTTGCATTTGCAAGAACCAAAATTATAAATGCTGCTTCCTTTTGCTTGGCTCAAAACATATCTGCTCCAGGGAATAGTTCTCAACAAACTGCACTTCTCCTTGAGGTTGAGGTGAGAAGAAAACTGTATAAAAGTTAGGAGCCTGGGGTGCTAGTCTTGGATGTGCATTTGTGTGACCTCAAACAAGTCACTTATTCTTTCTACACCTGGGTTTTCTCACCTATAAAATAAGGAGGTTATAGTAGATGATCTCCAGGGATGTCCAGTGGTCCTTCTGTTTCTTCTCATCTCCCCAGTATACACATGTGCGCACACACAGGTACATGCTTCATTCCATTTTTACTTATTATCATATGTTGCTTTGTAAATATCTTAAGAATCAAATCTGCATATGTTCTGTTTATGAATGTTGTATTCAATTGAAAGGTAAAGTTTTAATGTAAAGAATACCATCTCATCCTTCTTCCCATCTTCTTCCTCTTCCTCCTCCTGTTCTTCCTCCTTCTTCCTCTTTGTACAGCTGTCAGTTCTCTAATGTGGCTTTGCTATGCTTTTGCTCAGTTAGGTGCCTAGAGCAGGACAAAGCTGAATGACCTTGGGTAAGTCATTTAAACTCTTTGGGCTGGCTGGGTGCGGTGGCCCACGCCTGTAATCCTAGCACTCTCGGAGGCCGAGGCGGGCAGATCGTTTGAGCTCAGGAGTTCAAGACCAGCCTGAGCAAGAGCGAGACCCCATCTCTACCTAGAAATAGAAAGAAATTAATTGGCCAATTAAAAATATATAGAAAAAATTAGCCGGGCATGGTGGTGCATGCCTTAGTCCCAGCTACTTGGGAGGCTGAAGCAGGAGGATTTCTTGAGCCCAGGAGTTTGAGGTTACTATGAGCTTGGCTGACGCCACGGCACTCTAGCCCGGGCAAGAGAGTGAGACTTTGTCTCAAAAAAAATAAAAATAAAAATAAACTCTTTGGGCTTTGAATTCTGCTTATGTCTTCCTTTTCAGAGTAAACCCTCATGACTGCCTTACACACACACACACACACACACACACACGCACACACACACACACACACACATATAAGGTGTGCCACGTAAAATCAATCCCTTTTTCCTCTTTGACATCTGGCTTACATGTTCCTGCCTCCTGGAGCTCACACCTGTCCCAGTGTTGCCCTGCAGCCCTCCTGCATCTCTTGAGTCCACACTCTAAAGCCTGATCCACAGGGCTCCCTCAGCAAGCCTTCCTTGACAGCCTTTGCAAGTCACGAGTACATTGTGGTTCCAAGCACCTACAGGCCCCGTCCCTGTTTATTAGTCATATTATCAATAGACAAAAATATCTAAATATTAAAAAAAATAATAAAAGGCAGGTCTCCCCCAAAAGAAGACAAAGATATTCTCTAGACCAGGAAGTAAGACAGAAACACAAAGCAGTGAGCAGTTCTGAAACAACAAGCCAGCTGGGTGTCTGGGTCTGAGAGAACGGTTCAACTTTTGTGGGATGATTGAGGCCAAAATGCCCCATAAAGGGTAGGAGATTGAATCAGGCAAGTGATCTGAACTTACAGAATTCCACCAAATCCCTGGCCTATAGACAGAGGCTGAGGAAGTGCTGGTACTACCAGGAGGGCAGCATTTATAAAGTTGTGTGCCTCAGTGGCAGGAAGAAGCCGATGCAACCTTACTTTAGAAAGGGGCTCAAGGGGTTACGGGTGGCCCACTGCATCCCTGATATTCTCAATGCCACCTTCATGCAGGAGCCCTGAAATTCTCGCACAAAGTCTGGTTCTCATTGGAGGCACAGAGGTGCCTTGTGGAGGGAGCAGTACAGCTACTGGTGAGGAGGGCTAGTCTCAGAAAGTGTACTGCACTGTATTTACAATAGAAACTCCTATGCGTGATGAGCCCACAATCTCCAAGTACAAATCACATGAAGAAAGCTAATGCTAAAAAAGACAGATTAAGCTCAGCTTTGGGTAAGAAATTTACTCCCAAGGAAATGAAAATAATGGAGCAGTCTGAAAATGACTTTAAAATAAGTATGTTTGAAATAATTTAAGAAGTAAAGGAAGAAATAGCATTCATTTAAGTCTTACAATAACTAGGATATGAAGTGTCATTTTACTCATGTGTTAATTAAGAATCCGAGGCTTAGACAGATTAAAAAGTAGCTCAGTATCCTACCGCAGGTAAGTAGTGAAGCCCAGTTTCACACTCAAGGCTGTCCCTAAAGCCAAGCATGTAGCCACTGTGCTGTTATCCCCATCGGCATCTACAGGGCAAAACACCTTTGTATGTTTCGGACCATCCTGAAAGGAAAAACGCAGAACAGAGCACTTTTAAAAAATGACTTGAATGTGCATGGATCTGGCCCTTATTGTATAAGGGACTAGAAGACAATAATAAATTCCACAGAAGTTCAATTCAGTAATTTTTTGTTGAATATAGACAACTTGTTCAGCTCCCTGCTAGGTGCTGTGAGGTTGTTGGTGATGGGGAGAGAACACAATAGAATTTGCTCTCTAACTGGGGAGAAAGACATGTTCAACAAGATGTACTTACATGGGAAAACAAATGGTGTAGCCAATAAGACAATCAGGATTCCAGAGAAAACAGGGGCCATTGGTGGCGTTTGAGTGGATAGAGAAGCATGTGCACGATTCGCATAGGGTGATTGTCAAGGAGAGAGAATTCCAGGAAGCAGGAATAGCCCACTGAAAGGAAAGAGGCAGGGAAAACAGCCGTTTGTAGGGCCCAAGGAAGGCACCAGATTAATTAGAGAGAAAAGATTCCACTGACAAGGTGCAAGAATACATTTATAGGTCAGAATCAGACCAGATGACACCTATCCCTGGCTCAGCAACTATCATGTATTCTAGTAAACACTGCTGCTAAAGAAAAAGCCATCAAATGACAAAAACATTTCCATTAATTTTAATAGGAAAAACTAGAATGTACTCCAGACAAGTGCCAAGATTCCCAAGCAATTTGCATAGATAGAAAAGCATATCAATTGCAGTGGGCATGGTGGCATGCACCTCTAATCCTAGCTGCTTGGGAGGGTGAGGCATGAGGGTCACTAGAGCCGAGGAGTTCAAGACTATAGTGTAGCATGATGGCACCTGTGAATAACCACTGCACTCCAGCCTGGTCAACATAGCAAGATCCCACCTCTAAAAAAAAAAAAAAAAGGAAAGTATATCAATTGAACAATGATCATTTTATATATGTTATAAAGAATAATTTGAAGGTTAATAAAATGCAGCTTGGACGTAACACACTGAAGGCTGATGGTATCCCCAAAGAAGGAAGAGAAGATAGTGGCTTGTGTGGTGGTAGAGAAGCATGCCAGGGAGATATTCTTTGGATTCACATTCTTCTTTCTGCCCCATTTTTTTAAGCAAACTTTTCAACCATTTGGGGGCCTACAGTTATCTTGCCCTAAGACTGCACAGGAAAATAGAGTTATAGCTCAGCCAAAATATGTTTTGGGCAGAATGGGACTCCATGAGAGTGCTGTGATGAAGCACCTGGAAATGAAGGATGCACCCAACAGGTGGGAGAGTGGAGAGAGAAGCTGCTTCCTCATCCATCTCTCCCAGCATGTCTTATGCTTCAGGGTCCTATAACAAATTGCCACAGACTGGGTGGCTTAAACAACATTCATTTCTCACAGTTCTGGAGACTGGAAAGTCCAAGATCAAGGTGCTGGCATATCTTACTCTGGTGAGGGCTCTCTTCCTGGCTTGCAGATGACCACCTTCTCCTTGTACTCTCACATGGTGGAGAAGGAAACAGAGAGAGAGAGAGAGAGAGAGAGAGAGAGAGAGAGAGAGAGAGAGAGAGAGAAGGCTCTGGTGTCCCTTCTAATAAGGGCACCGATTCCATTCATGAAAGCTCCACCCTCATGACCTAATCACCTCCCAAAGGTCCCAGATCCTAAAACCATCAGCTTGGGGGTTACAATTTCAACATATAAATTTCAGATTGTAACAGCATATCTAGGCAAAGCAAAACAACTCGGGCTCATACAGACATGGAACATGATCCTAAATCATCCCACATGTGTGTCTCTGGGTAAACTCATGAGCATATCTTTGCCTGAACTCTAAAATTGAGCAACCTATTGGCTATATAGCAAATTTGGGATAAAAGAGTTATATTAGAAAAAAAGGAATCGCTTGTTTGGAAAGTGAACTTTTTAAGGGTCTTTACTGTGAAAAGTCATTAATTGAACCTCATTGTGTGAGATAAGTCTGCACTTGGGATGGTGAAATCGAGGATGCACATGGGGTGGTTTCTGATGGGTTAACTCAGCTCCCCTTTTTTGAGACCTAAATGCCACTATCAAGAAAGAGCTACTTCCTCCCTGTTTGCAGCATGCACCTCTCCAGGTGATCTACCGCTGTACTTGAAGGTAAACAAAGGCAGCGCCTCAGTCCTTGGAGGCCGTGTGGTTGGGTTTTTCTGTCAACACCTTAATTTTGGGATATTTAGATTGCATCACATATTCATGATACTTGTGGTCTTATGAAAAGTGTGTTACCTTTTCCATGTGCGACTTTCTTCGTAAATATGTTCTGAGTTCCATCTGATCCTGTTATCAGAAACAACATAACAAAATTATCAACAGCAATTCATTTGTTATAACAGGAGTTGCTTGTTTGATCTTCCAGTTTGATGTGTAAACTGAGACAAATAATGACTTCACTTTTCAACTTGATACCTCCAGTCCACACATAACTAACCTCCCAAAGAGAGAACACCTGCTTTGAGTGGCTGTTGTGAATTCTGTTTGGTTAACTGAAGGGAGAGCTCTATTAATAGTAGTTGACATTGTCCTCCTTTCTTTGTTGATTTAAGCAGAGTTTGCTCATGGATCTCTCTTTAAAATTAGTAAAGGGAAATCCCCAAATAAAATGTTGTTTGTAGGAAGCTTTCCAGATCAGCATGGTTTTATTTGGCAATAAAACAAAACAAATAAACAAAAAAAGTGCAAGAAATGGAGTCCTGACATACTCTGTTCTCAGTTGTTTCTCAGAGCTGATCCCGCAGAATCTTCTCTTTTGAGCTGAAAGGTCTGAGAATCTTTTTCTGAAGGTGCTTGTAAGTACCTTTCATCTCCATCAAAATGAAAACAGACAGATTGTGGGGTTGAATCTCATGTTCACTTATTGATTAAATAATAACTCAAGAAAAATGAAGGGGCTTTTCCGATGTTTACTGATGCTCAACTATTCTATTAAGTAATTAGTTAGATTTTCATCATCTTATTGTTGACAATAAGGATGATGATGACAATTAGTTACACAGGAGTAGAACATGAAACTTAAGGGGTCATGGGCTATCCTCCCTACAGAGATACTAAATAGGTTTCAAAAGTATTTGTGTCCTTGTATAAATTATAGCTCTCAGACCTGGGATCCTTTGAGATTTACATGTTTTTTCAATCTTAATATGGAACACACATTTTGCTTTAGTTTATATTCAAGAAGACTCTGATTGAAGAATTCTTAATAATTAATGCATGAAAGCCAAGATCACACATGTATATTAATGGGTAGAATATTATGTTAGTGGCCAAATAACTTCCTATTGCACATTCTAATTATGCATTTTATTGGCAGGCAGTTTTCTTTTAGAAGTTGCTTTCTCAAAACAAGGCTGAACTTGTTGTCCTCATTTGCCGGAACAAGGAGCAAAAGGTTCATGCAGCAAGTGACTTGTTCAAGGCCCTAGAAGCAAAGTGGTACGTGGAATTCAGAGTCCTTGAGCTTTGGTTCTTTGCTAAGTTCTCTTCTGTTGCTTCTGGTCTGTTGCCTAGGAACACTGGTGCCTCCTTACCCAGTAGGATAATATCTGCAGAACGTGCTGTTTTTAAGTGGAACTCAAATTCTCAGTAAATCACTTCTTTGAGTTCTGTATATAGCAACAAATAAATAAAAAAATTTAAAAAATCCTCTATGGCAATCACAATTTGAGGAGATTGAATTTTGTTAAGATTTTAAAAAATAATTCTTCTTCTAAGAACTTAGTGTCACTTTTCTCTTGGAATTCCCTCTTCTGCAGTGTTTTTAATTTATCTGTTTGCTTGTTTTTAAGAGGTGACCCCAGTATGTTACAGCCGAAAGAAACCTATTGGTCTTAGGAGGAAAGAGCGATGGAAGGACTTTGGAAGCAACAAGAATAACAGCTGATAATAACTGATCATTCACTAAATGCTGGCACTGATTTGAGCCTAGAACTCCAGCACTGACACGGACCATTAGGTTCATGACACTATCTTAGAATAGTACAGTGGTTATGGGCCTGAGCTCTGGAGTCAGATTTAACTTCTAGTCCTGGCTGCACTCTCTACTGTCTCAGGACTGTTGCTCTAACGCTCTGGTCTTTCTTAGACACAAAGCAGGGAGAGTCATCGTATTCGCCTTACGTGGATTAGTTTGGAGTCAAATGACATAATGCATGTGAAGCGCCTAACACTATGCCTGGCACATAGTAGGTGCTATGTAAGTGTCAGCTACCACCATTATTGTCAACGTTATTGATCAGGAAAGATACACCATGGATTAGAGAGAAAGTATCAACATGTGTGAGGAAGTTTCTACACACAAAATATCACAGCCTTTCAGATGTTTAAGTTCACTGTTCAACTCTCTCACCTTCTGATAAAGGAACAGAAGAGGGACTAAGTGACTCATTCAAGGTTCCTTAGTGCCAAAGTCAATGCTGGTGCAATGGTCAGGCTGTGTCGGCCTTCAAGGGTGGGAGGGCTGTGTGTGAGCAGTAGAGACCGGGGTCAGAGTGCAGAAATATGAAGCTAGATTCAGACAGGCTCGGAGAGCCGAACCAGGCGTGTTTGTGTTTGTGCGGCGGTGGGAGCATGTTTTTCTGGGAAGCCGATGAGGGGCTATGGCTGCTGGGTCGTAAGTGGACACCACGGAACACTTTGAACACACAGAGAGTCCTGCCTATAAATACATCTGATGGGCAATGAAGAGTGCACAGCGGGCTCAGCCATGGAAACAGGACTCCCAAGAGGGACCGAGGCTCCCCCAGAGTGCCGGAAAGGGGCCCAGCAGGGAGGGTGGGGGAGTGCAGCTACCCAAGGACCACATTGCTATGCCTGCAGGTCCTGCTGCCACCACAGCCCATTCACAGGGGCATTAGCTCAGTGAGGATGATCCTCAGACCCTGCTGGCTGTTCATCAGCGGAGGATAGGGGTGGGCTGCAGGCGGCTGGGTGCTCGCTCTGAATAGTTGCAAAGAAACCAGGACTTTTTTTAGAGCTATTAGCAACTCTATCAGTCATCAGTAACTTTCAGCATTACAGTACTCAATCTCAGATGGCCTAGGATAGTTTCCTTACTGCCTCCTGCAGCATAAGATCTTGGCAAAGACATCCAAACACACGCAAAACAACTAAACACAGACAATCTCTAAAATACTAAGTGTTTACTTCAAAATCCTCATGTTTATTTCTCTTATTTTATTTTTTTAGAGATGGGGTTTAGCTCTGTTGCTCAGGCTAGAGTGCAGTAGGGTCATCATAGCTCGCTGCAACCTCAAACTCCTGGGCTCAAGTGATCCTCCTGCCTCAGCCTCCTGAGTAACTGGGACTACAGACATGTACCACCATGCCTGGCTAATTTTTTAAATTTTTATTTTCATAGAGACATGCTCTGGCTATGTTGCCCAGGCTGGGCTCAAACTCCTGGCCTCAAGCAATCCTCCTGCCTTGGCCTCTCAAAGTGCTGGGATTACAGGTGTGAACCACTGTGCTTGGCCCAAGATCCTCATTTTTAGAATTTAATTCCTGCACTAAGCACTTTAAGAGGATAAGTCAGCTCTAATCCGTGACTCTTCATCCATTACCATGGCGACCCTGCCTTGCCGAGTAGTGTCCAGGTTGTGTGCAAAGGCCAGATGGGAGGCGCCTCTGAGTGAGGAAGCAGGGCAGAGTAGGCTTGGGGTGCTCAAGCAAAGCAGCATGAGGTGGTGGAACTGGGCTGGACCAAAAGTGCCATGGCCACACACTGGGTGGCCATCAGGAACTGAGGGGCAGGGTGAGGAGGGAGAGAATGCCCAGTGAGATGGAGACTAGGCAGTGCAGGGCGGAGCTGGTAAGGAGGTGTGCTGAAGTGACACTTTCTGGACCGACTCTGTAAATGGAGGCATCGTGCTGGTGCTTGTCCTACACTGGGGGCTGGATGTGCCACAAAAGAGTGGCCAAGTGCTTTTTTCACTTTCCATTTGATGGCAGTTTTAATTTTTTTTTTTTTTTTTTTTTTACACATAAAGACATTTTAGAGCCTTCCTTTTGAGAGCCTCTCCTGAATATGACCTCTCTGGGCACTGGGGTGAAATTCAGATTCTTCCTCCAGGACTAAGTTTAGTTGCCTGCAACTGAAAACCCCAGTATGCAACTTAAGCAAAATAGAGGTTTATTTCTCCTTTGATGTAAGAAAGATCTGGAAGCAGAGAGTCTAGGGCTGAGATCAGGCAGTTGACGTTCACGTCATCAGGACGCCCGGCTCCATTGCTCTCCTGCACCATTACGGCAAGCACCTTCCACACTGCAGACGGCCCCACGGCCGAAGATGGCATCTGGCTCTTCCACCACGAAATCAGATTTCAGTGTGGAATCCAGAAGGCAAAAGGAAGTGCGGGCAGTATCTTTCTCAGCTGTCAGTCCCTTTAAGGAAGGAGTGTGGAAACACCACTTCTGTCTACATCTCCTTGGCCAGAGAGTGGCAAGAAAGTCTGGGAAATGTAGTCTTTCGGTGAGGCTGTGGCTGCCTGAGGTGCAGTATAGTTCTGCTGGCGAGGACGAAGGGAAAATGGATATCACAGAGGCAACTAGTGTTCTCTGCCGAGACCACCCCACTCCCTTACAGTCTTTTATTTCTCTCCCTACTCTATTATCAAAAGTTTTCTGACCCGTCTCTAATTCCCAGCTCTTTTCCTACAGTTGGTTTTTTCTGGGTGTGGGGGGTGGCTAACATGTTCGAATTGGGGGCAGAGGGAGCTTAATATGTAACACGAAAGGCTTCCATTAGGGATGAACTTTTAATGGTGTAATTTCAGGTATTTGTGGTAATCTGAAGACAAGGTGGGAAGAGAAGAGACTATTAGGCAAATGTGGAAAGCCACGCTGTGGCACCTCCTGCCCCGAGGCTCAGACCCACTGGCCTCCCCTCTGCCTCCCACTGATTTTCAGAGCTGGATAGAGCAATGCCGCCTCACCTCCGGGCTCCAGGCTGCCCCAATTTCCAAGCCAGTGGGTTTTAACACTGGCTTTCCTTGAGAAACAAAATATCCCTCTGTCCAAAATAGTCATGCCTTGCTTAACAATGGGGATATATTCTGAGAAATGTGTCTTTAGGTGATTTCATCATTGTGCAAACATCAAAATCGTAGCTGTTGGGAGCCTTTGGCAGGCTTCTGTGGGCGAATTGCAGCAGAGGCCCTTAGGATTTTGGAGCAAGGTCCTGCTATTATCTTCAGATAACTATTCTCCTTTTGAGAGACTACTTGTGGCTTGCTACTGGGTCTTGGTAGAAACTGAACACTTGACCATGGGCCACCAAGTTTCCATGCAACCTGAGCTGCCTATCAAAAACTGGGTGTTATCAGACCCACCAAGCCATAAAGTTGGGCATGAACAGCAGCATTCCATCAGCAACTGGAAGTGGTATACATGTGATTGAGCCCAAGCTGACTCTGAAGTCACAAGTTGCACAAAGAAGTGGCCCAAATGCCTGTGGTCCCCCTGGGTGTACACTTTGCTTGAAAGGAGACTTGGCTAGATGGGTGATTATACACCAATTCATGGGCTACAGCCAAGTGGTTTGGCTGGGTGGTCAGGGACTTGGAAAAACCATGATCGGAAGATTGTGACAAAGGAATTTGGGAAAGAAGTATGTGGATAGATCTCTCTGAGTGCACAAACAATGCAAAGATATTTGTGTCCTATGTCATACTAATCATAGGGTGACCTCAGAGGAGGACTTTAATAATCAAGTGAATAGGGTGGCTGATTCTTTGAATACTGGTCAGCCTCTTTTCCCAGCCACTCTTGTCATCCTCCAGTGGGATCATGAACAAAGTGGCCATGGTGGCAGGGATGGAGGTTATGCACGGGCTCAGCAACATGGACTTCCACTCACCAAAGCTGACCTGGTTACAGCCACTGCTGAGTGCCCAATATGCCAGCAGCAGAGGCCAATACTGAGCCCCTGATATGGCACCATTACCCGGATGACCAGCTGGCTACCCGGTGGCACGTTGAGAATATTGGGCCACTTCCATCATAGAAGGGTAGAAGTGTCCTTACCAGCACAGACACTTTGGATATGGTTTGCCCTCTTGCTCACAATGCTTCTGCCAAAACTACCATCTGTGGACTTGCAGAATGCTTTATCCATCATCGTAGTATGCCACAGAGTATTGCTTTTGACCAAGGAACTCACTTCACAGCCAAAGGACTGTGGCAATGGGCTCATGTTCATGGAATTCACTGGACTTACCATGTTCCCCACCATGCTGAAGCAGCTGGCTTGATAGAACAGAGGAATGGCCTTTTGAAGTCACAATTACAGCACCAGCTAGGTAACAATACTTCACAGGGCTGGGCCAAGGTTCCCCATAAGGCTGTATATGCTCTGAATCAGTGTCTAATATCTGGTGCTGTTTCTGTGAGAGTCACGATTTGTAGGTCCAGGAATCAAGGGGTGGAAATGGGAGTGGCATCCCTCATTATTACCCCTACTACCTACTAGCAGAATTTTTGCTTTCTGTTCCTTTGACTTTATGCTCTGGCCTGGAGGTCTTAGCTCCAGAGGGAGGAATGCTTCTACCAGGAGATATGATAATGACACCCTTGCTGGAAGTTAAGACTGCCACCCAGCCACTTTGGGCTCTGACCACCAAAAGGACTTCCCATTGACTTTAAAGGGGAGTGGGGACACACTCACAAAAGGGAATTTATGCCCTGCTTTTGGGCTTCTGAAAAGGGGGAGAGCAGAGAGTTCCTTCTGTGTCTGCTATTTCTCAAACAAAGGAACTTCCTGTTCCTTTGACTTTAGAACAAAACAATCCCGGTGCCTAAGGTTTGTTTACGCTTCCAAGTCAATAGGCAAAGAAGGGAGTTCCAGTGTTGGCTACGGTGATTCGTCCTGACTCTTAAGGGGAAACCTGACTGCTGCTCCACAGTGGAGGTAAAGAAGAATATGTCTGGAATACGGGAGATCCCTGAGGTGATTCTTAGTAACACCATGTCCCATGATTAAAGCCAACAGGAAATTACAGCAACTCAATCTAGGCAGGACTATGAAATGGCCCAGACTCTTTGGGAATGCAGGGTTGAGTCACTCCTCCATGTGCAGCCAGCTGAGGTGCTCGTTGAAGGCAAAGAGAATACAGAACGGGCGGTAGAAGAAGGTGGGTAGAAATACTAGCTATGACCACGAGACCAGTTACAAAAATGAGAACTGTAGTTGTCACGAGTATTTCCTTCCTATTTTGTTAAGAATTATATTTATATTTGTGTGCATATAAACATGTAACACAAATATCTTTGTTTTCATTCCTCTTATTCCTGTATCATGTAACAAGCTATGACTTTATGTAAGTATTTACGTATCATTAATTCTACATGATAGTATTTAATATTTAATTTGTGGGGTATTGGGGGCAGAGTAAACATCACCAAAGGACTTTACTGCCTCTTGTGGGGAAGGTATTAGTGTGTTTTTGGTTGTATGCAGGGTGGCTGCATCATGTTAGGCAAAGCTATTACCTTGCTATTGTCTTTATTTGAAGATTAAGTAGGGTTTAAGGAGGTGCATGTGGGTGCCAAGTTGATAAGGGGTGGATGTCGATTGGATTAAGGAATACCTAAAGAACCGGTAAAGAATTATTTCTGAGTGTGTCTGTGAGGGTGTTTCTGGAGGAGACTGGAGTGTGAATCAGTGGACTGAGTGGGGAAGATACATTCTTAATGTGGCTGGGCATCATTCGATTGGCTCGGGGCCCAGTGCAACAAAAAAGGCAGAGGAAAGACGATTTTCTATCTCTCTCCTGGAGCTTGGATGCTCTTCTTTTCCTGCTCTTGAACATCAGAACTCAAGGCTCTGCGGCCTTTGGTCTCTAGGACTTACACCAGTGGCTCCCTGGGTTCTCAGGCCTTTGGCCTCAAACCGAGAATTACACCATCAGCTTCCCTGGTTCTGAGGCCTTCAGACTTGGAGGGAGCCATGCTACCTGCATCCCAGGGTCTCCAGCTTGCAGATGGCCTGACGTGGGACTTCTCAACCTTCACAATCATGTGAGCCAATTCCCCTCATAAATCCCTTCTTGGATATCTATATACACATCCTATTGGTTCTGTCTCTCTGAAATTCCCTAACAATAAAGGCTTCTAGAGGTGGTATACTGTGGGAAGGAAGGTGGACAAAATTAATGGAAGATAAGAGTTACTTAGTAAGATTTGTTTATGCAAACTCATCTCAGTGTGGCTTTCTATCCCTTATAATGGGGTTGTTCTCCATATCCTGGTACAGAAAGGGGTGTGGGGACACTCTTACAAAAGGAAATCTATGCCCTACTTTTGGCTTCTTAAAGGGGAGAGGGGAGAGAGTTCCTCCTGTGTCTGCTATTTCTTAATTGACTTCAGCTCAAAATAATCCTTATGCCAAAGTGGCATATTCTAAGGTAGCATATTCTGATTCCTCCTACAACCAAACTTTGGAAAAAGTAGAAATCAGGTAAGTTTCAGGAACTTCAGCTTCAGGAATATTTAGACTCCTTAAAGTTCTCCTCCAATCACATTTTCCAAAGATTCAGATTTGTGGAAAAGAGTCTGATTAACCCAGCCTGATGTGGTGTGCCAACCTTTCGGTGGTCAGGGAAGAGAGAATTTTGACTGGCGGCCCCATCAGAACCACATGGAACAGAATGGAAAATATGTTCCAAAGAAAGAGGCATTCCCAGGCACCAATAATAGTTGTTCACTACCATAAATTGTGAAGTCAGGATTGCAGGACATGTGGCTTATTAGAATTAGTCATTGAACCTAAATAAGGAAAAATACAGTGAAATTCCCATTTATGTACCAAAATATGTAGAGGCAGGTTAAGGACTGGCTAACTGCTAACCTAATTATCACCTGTGGTCCAGTAGGACACAATGCACCACTGAGGGTGATGCTCTTGAGAACTAGGCAGCTGTGTCTATGAGCCAGTTTAAAGAGAATGAGAAATGCTGGGTGCATAAGAGTAGGATGGTTTCTTTAACATCACTGGATATTTTAACAGCTGTCTTATACTTTGAAATTCCTAGCTCAAGACATGGAATAAAACTCAGAATCGTTATAAGATTGCAGTTGAAACCCATTATTGTGCAGTCATGACTAATGGTTTAAAAATAACATATAATAGAAGAGAAAATATCAAACTACATTATATGAAGTAGGGGTGAGAAATGTTTCATGTAATTTATGATTCCATTATATGTATATATGAACTTATTTATGATATAGAATTTATTTTATAATATAGGTTGTGGCCGAAAATGCTAAGTAAACACTGAATGCTAGTAGTATGCTTTTGGCTTGTAGAGGTGGGGCTAAAACAGTTAAAATCCAAATTCACAGATCCACTCTGCAGGTTGCTAATTTAATTCACAATCCAACTACATCTCTCACTGAAAATTAGGGCTTTGACCAGGGATCCCAGTAATTGGAATGAGATGTAAGGCAAGATTTGAAGGGCCTTTAAAGATCCTCCAAACTTTCTAAAATTCTATCTACAGCATTTCCCTTGACTGAGGAAGCCACATCGCCTATGTATAAATTTTCACGTGCCCCATCTCTTAGTGATGCTCTGAAGATAACCAGGATTCAAACACAAAATGGCCAGGGGAGTGAAGTGCGAGATTCAAATGTCATATCCAGAAGAACCTGAAGGGATTTATAAATTTATGTCATTAAAAAACTAGACATATTTTTTGAAATGGATTTTGGGGATGTTTGACCAGAGATAGGACTCAAAGTATTTATATGAGTACGTTTTACTAGAAATTCAGCATAAACTAGGCTAGAGTTGGCCAACCAGCTGCAGTTATACCAGTTTTCTGGGTTGACTCATATAATCTTGGATTCAGTGTTGCCCTGTACCCAATGACACAGAAAGACCATTAAGAAATAGTAATTATAAGAATTTGTGTAACGTATACTGGGCCGGATCTATCATATTTCCTTTACCTGACCCTTTTTATATCACTAGGTAGAACCCAGAAGACTTTCCCTTTACTCTTGCCATGAAGACTATGTTGATGAGAGAAGCAACATGATATTTAAAGAGCTTCACCATCTGTTCTGGAAAGATTAAAATGCTGATGAAAAAGACTACAGTCGAAATGGGCTGCTTGATCTCAGTGTGATTGAGAGAAGTCCAGGTGGCTGAGTCTAGATGAGAGCAGAAGCACAGTGGACACGGTCCTTGCATTGTGCAGCAGGGCCAGCATGATGTGAAGACCTTAAAGGACATGCATACATTTCTGGCTGTCATTTTTAAATATGGGGACCTTAAGAATGAAATCAACAGGCAGCTCATGGATAGATGGAAAGAGAAATTTGGCTTAAGCTACCACATTAGAAAATAAGACCTCTTAGCCAATTCCACAAGATGAGTCAGTTAAAAGATCCCAAAGGTTCTGAATGAAGGTGAAGCTGAGCAGCAGTGATGAGAGTCTGTGCTGTATTACTACGTATGTCTAGTAGGCTCCTTCTGGCATCTCTTTAAAGGACTGCACTATTTTATTGGGAGACACTATTGGATACCAAGAAAGATTAAATGATTTCTTGAGGATATAGATAATGTTCTTGTTTGCGGATCAGAGTGATTGACCAAATTCACTGAGTAGTGAATGGAAAGCAAAAGTCCACTTCTGGGGGAATTTCAGAGATTCTGTTGCATTCAAACATTTGAATAGAATGTCTAATGGTTCTTTATTGCATTCTGATATATTTCTCAGTGCAAAACAACTGATTCTGAATAATAATAGTAAATAATAATTAACTAGGTGATAATTTTCATTGTAGATGGTCATTTACACAGAGTTTTATTACTGGAGCAAATTTATAAAGCTCTTGCACTTGGTGGGCAGCTATTCAGCTGGTGTGTTTGTTTTATATTCTTTTACGTGATGTTCAGTGAGAGGCAGCCACAAGAGGAGACAGAGGAAAAGCTTAGGAAATCGAAATTTATTATACTCACAGATCTTAGAGACAAAGGTATGGCATTCTATTCAGGGCCACGTGGAAAAACACCAGAGTGGTCAGGAGGCAGAGGACAGGAGTGAGTGAAAAGCATTAGGCCAGAGCCTTTACTGGGGTTTCTGCAGGAAAGGCAAGGCAGGGCTGGCTGAATGGTTTAGGATTGGTTGGTTTGAATGATTTTGGCAGGCTCTAAGCTTTAGTGGTGGGCCCTAGTTGCCTGGTACTTGGCCCTGGGATGATTAAAGCAGAGGAATATTGTCTCCTGGGATGTACAAGCCAGATAGAGTAGGTATGGTTTTGGATGATTAGTTTGCATATCAAAGGCATGCTCTGGGCCAGAGCCTTTGCTGTCACTGAGAATTGGCTACTTAGGGAGGTACAATCTCACCATAGCCTAAAAGGTTTTTTAACATGTCTGCTGTGGTTTGAATATGTCCCCCAAAGTTCATGTGTTAGAAACTGAATCCCCAATGCAGCAGCATTGAGAGGTGCAACTTTAAGTGGTGATTAGTTTGTAAGGGTTCTGCCCTTGTGCATGGATTAATGCTGTTATCACAGCAGTGGGTTAGTTTATCCTGATAAAAGGATGAGTCCACTTTCCTTCCTTCCTCTGTCTCTTGTGCTCTCTTGCTCTTTCCCCTTCCACTACGGATGATGCAGCAAGGAGGCTGGCCAGATGTTGGCCCCTCCATCTTGGACTTCCCAGCCTCCAGAACCATGAGAGATAAATTTCTGTTCCTTATAAACAGAAGATATGCTATTAGAGCAACACAAAAAGACAAGACAATGTCAAAATATCATAATATGCAGAAATAAAAAATATATGTTTATTTATATATATACAATACAGTATATTTATCCAATTCAATAAATTGAGAATTCCAGAAATATTGCTTTCACCTGGCAAGGTCACCAATATACCTTCAGCATCTTGCCTCAGGGAAATATTAATTCTCTTATTCTGTGCCACAAACTAGTCTATAAAGACTATAATCAAATCCTCTTTCTACTGTATGTACCATTAATGCCTGCACTAATGATATGATGCTGACAGAAGTAGCAGGTTCTCTAGTTACCCTAGGAAGACACATGAGTCATGGATATTGCAAAATAATATTTGTAATGTTTCTGGAGCTCCAGTGGCCTGAGGATTATTAAGTTATTATCTTTTCCAGTAGGAAACACATATTGCTGAATACTGTGTCTTTTTTTGTGCCAAAAAAAGAGGCATGGTGTATAGTGAACTTCTTTGGATATTGAGTGTCCTGTTTGGACCAGTTTACCAGGTGGCCCCCAAAGCTGTCAGCTCTGTGTGGAGCCCAGAATAAGATATAACTCTCCAGTGGGGCTGCTTCTATTTTTCTCATTTGGCTCAGAATAGTCAATGGCTTCTGGAGAATCTATGGCAGATCAGAATGCATATAAAACTCATGTCAACTCCGGACAGGAAGATCACAACAAAGACCCTAAGGATTACAAAGGAAGGTCATGCTCCCTTAAGCAAGTAACTACTCTCCTTTGAGAAACAGCTCCTACTTGCTACTGGGATTTGATCTAAATACATGGTCATGAACTGAATGCTGTCTGACCCACCCAGCCAGGAAGTCAAGCTTCAGTCATCAAGCACTAGAAGCAGTTGTAGGGTTAGGTCTGAGTAGAGTACAACCTGAAGACACAATGGTGTTTGCAGCTCTACGTGGTTCCCGCTCCCAAGGTACCTTCTCCTGCCACACATCTGTCTTTCTTCAGCCTATACTCGTGACTGTACAAGAACTCCCAATGACAGAAGAGGTTTTAAAAACCCAACTTGATCCTATTCACAGATGTTCCTACTTGACTTGTCAGCTTCCACCAGAAGTGGGCAATTAAAGCATTTTGACATGAAAATAGTGAGAAAGGGATGTCTTTCTAGTGGGCAGGATTTTGAACACTGTATCTCTTTGTCCACTCGTCTTGGAAGGGGAGATCATCTGAAGTAATAAGGTTCTACTCCAATTTCTGGACAGTGGTTCTGGCCACATGACCAGGAATTTAGAAAGAGAAATATTTGAAGATTTGGACAAGGTGATCTGGAGAAGGCATGATCCTCTCAGATTGGGCCCAAAGTATGAGAAGCTTTATGTCTTATTTGAATGGTGAGCGAGAACTCATCTGGTAGTCCCCTGACCTTCACACCTTCACTGTGTGTAGGAGAAAAAGTACCCTCACTTGAGAGGGTCAGAAAAGGGCATGGAGGTGGAGGCAATAATCAGTGAAGTTTTTGTGGATATAGAAGCTTCCAAAGGTGTTGGGAGGAAGGAAAAGAGTGAGGCTGGGCATTGGTGAAGCACAATATAGCATGGTACTCACAGTGTGGGAGACTCTAGGAGTAATAAGGGACTTCTATTTGGGGTTTTGACCAAGGCTCATAGAGAGGTAAGACATGGTAGGTTTGTTTGTGTGGGAGACTCCTGAATCAGAGAAGAGAACTAGAGAAGGCATTCCTCCATAACTAAGACAGCAGCAGGACAGGTAACTCTGGCCTCTAGAGAAGGATTCAGCAATGGATATTCAGGGGTCCAGAGAAGAACTCCAGTCTTTGAGTTGCCACTGTCTTAATAGCCATGGTCTCCTTTTTTCTTACTAATATAACCTGGCCTTTGTTCAGGATGACAGGTGCTCCTGCCCCACTTAACTTCTCAGGCTTCCTAGCAACACCATGTGACATAAATCTGAAATTCCACTGATAGGGCTTCTTGCAAAGCTATTATTTTCC
Source organism: Lepilemur ruficaudatus (assembly GCA_963574885.1). NCBI lineage: Eukaryota > Metazoa > Chordata > Mammalia > Primates > Lepilemuridae > Lepilemur > Lepilemur ruficaudatus. The sequence continues at coordinate 57,892 of CAUYRT010100587.1, read as the reverse complement.
CAATAAAAAGAAAGACTCCATAGGCATATATTTTTTGTCCATTGACTGTCTCCCTTTTTCCTACCTGAACATAATCATGATGCTGTCTTGCAACCATAGGATGAATACTTCATGCAAAGGATGTTGGAGAAGAAGGTTAGAGGGATCCTAGCTCTTGGATGTTTTTCCCAATCCACTGCATCAGCTCTGGACTTCTTGTTTAGTGAGAAAAAGCCCTTATTTGATCAAGCATAGTAGTTGGACTTCTGGTACATGCACCTGAATGCAATCCTAACCTGAAAAGCTCTGTGGGTGGAAATAGATCAGTGGGCTGCTCAGTTATCTTATCTCCCTGGGGGCAGAATGGTTAATTATCAGGGAGAAGCCTGTATTGTGCTTTGAAGCAGGGAGAAGCATCCAGTCCTGCTGCACTTCACACTAAGACTTTCTAGAACTCTGCTAAATCTTTTCTTATGACTTTGCCAACATGTCATTGACCCAGGCCCCACAGGGCCAATAGCTTATTCCATTCATCATGTTTAGAAATGAGAAAATGTATGTAAATAACTTAATACACAGAGCCTGGCACATAGGAAATGTTCAATAGCACCATTTTTATTGTTACTGTTTTATTGTTATCATGAATAATATATGGGGGGCAGTTTAGTGTATTAGAAAGATTATGATCCAAAGACCTGGGGTGTAATCCTTGCTCTGCTATTAGCTAGCTAAACAACCTAGAGAAGTCATCTTCTCTAAAGGCCTTGCTTTCTTCATCTGTGAAGGAGCTGATCACTTCTGAGCAATGCACCTCTCACGCAGACAACAATGTTGAAGTCTGTTCCCTGGACTTGTCCGATGCGGAGGCCCTGCGGTTGCTAACTTCCTGCAGTGGCAAAGGCCAGCAAGACTTGTGATTTTCTTAGCTTGGAGTCAGTGCTAACTGATCACGCTCCCCACAATCAAGGTGTAATCCGTTAGTCAATGGTGTGTGCTTGAAATCAGTGGTGAAATGTCCACCGGGGCATTAGCCTGTCCTGCCATAATGAGCTTTACTCTTGCAAGACTGTAGTATTTGTCAAGTGGGAAGCAGCAAATACAAATCTAAAAGGTAAGCAGAATGCTTACACATCTTCTGAAATTCTAATCTCCAGAGGTTACGGCCAATCAGGCTGACCCCTGGGGACCCCCACAGATACTTCACACTAGGGCCAGCTGGTGCTAAGGAAAACTTGAGGCGCTCACATGTATACATGTGAATTAACTCCTGGGGGTGGTTACCTAGCAACATTATTCCCCTCCCCCTCCACACCGTCTTTAGCGTGCTCACTGCCTTCTTGCAACATCCGGTTTTGGTGCTAGCTTGCTGTTTGCTGTGAGTTAGATTTAATTTACATACAGTGTGTTAGGAGTGGTGTGTAGCCTGAAAGGGTAGGGAGCAGACCGATTTGCTAATGTTAATTGGGAAATGTACTATCCACGCATCTCTTTCAAAAGTTACTGGCCCACTTTTGGCCATGTAATAAAAGTAGACATTCTGATTGGAAGAAGAGTTTTACAAAAGGAAACACCTAAAAATCCTAACCTCTTATGAAGCTCCTATCCCATGCTATACTGTGCTACTCTTATATTTATAGCAGATGTTTAGGTGGGTGTTTCTTGTTGTGTCGGGATCCAGAGATTTGTTGCAGGTAGACTTTAAAATGAGGTTGCATACAGGTTTATTTTGGAAAATATTAATATTTAACAACTGGGTCTCCAGAAAAAGCAAAACCAAATTCTAATTTAACATTTTTTTTTTTTTTGAGATGGAGTCTTGCTATGTTGCCCAGACTGGCCTCCAACTCCTGTGCTCAAGAGATTCTCCTGCCTCAGTCTTCCAAGTAGCTGTCACTACAGGCCACACCACCACACCTGGCTTCTAATTTATAGCATTTGCCAATATCTGTGGTGTAAATACTCTTGTGATGGCTAATTTTGGCTACCAATGTGCTGTCCCTGAATGCAAAGTTGGGAAGAGAGATGTATACAATCTGCACATACAAGTTGGTATGAGCTGGTTCTATCACAACACTGAAAGAGTTCCAAAGCTTTCTGCTTAAAGCAGGAGAATTTCTGTTGATAATCCTGCAAACTCCAAATCCCAAGAAGATTTAGTTTGAAGGATAAAGTGTTCAGAAAACAAAACAAAACCCAAGTAGGTTTAGTTGCATTAACTCACAGATATGATTAACTTGAGTTTCCAGAGAAACAAAGTATGAAGGAGAGACTGCAATCCTTTACAAAGTGCGTGGAACATAACATGTACCAAATTATTACTTGCAAAATGTCAGCCGTATTTGAGTACTAACTCTTACCTAATTTTAAAAATCGACTTTATTTAAATCATTTCTTAAAGCTTAGCTTCATCCTAAGCAACTATATTCATTCATTCTAATGAATGGAGAGCTGGTTATGTTTTATTTTTCTTTCTTTGCTTTTTCCTTTTTTTTTTTTTGAGACCGTGTCTCTCTCTGTCACCAGAGCTAGAGTGCAGTGGTGTCATCATAGCTCACTGCAACCTCAAACTCCTGGCCTCGAGTGATCCTCCTACCTCAGCCTCCCAGACTGTTAGGATTACAGGTGTGAGCCACCTGACCCAGCCTATGTTTCAAGCACATATTTAAACTATCATATAATCTTTAAAATAATAAATATTCTTCAGATAGGACCTGAAATCACTTTGCATACCATCTGTGGCATCGTATATGTACCTTACATTGTGAAACAATACACCAAGTAAATGTTGGACATTATTATTAATATTTGTCTTTGGAGGCTGAGTATACAAAGGCTCCTTCTAATAATGCAACTGGTAACTTCTCGGTACTATATTTAGATAAATCATCAAGAAACTTGGCTCCCAATATCCTAAAAAATCTTTAGGAAAAAATCTAATATTTGACCTTTCTTTAAAGGTCACTGCTGCTAGGCAACATGCTTCTTCTGGGATGTTAACCACATTACTTAGGTTTTATTAAAGCACCTGTCTTGTCAGGGAGGAGGTGGAGGAGCACATTCTGCTTCTATCTAACTTTCCAGTAGGGTTGGAAGCTCAGAGTGGACAGCCGGATCCAATAGGGAAGAGTTCATTGGTGAATTTCCTCCTGCCTTTGCACACCTGGGGGGTCATATGCTATAGGCAGGAGCAGTGGCTTGGACAATGAGGACCTCCGTGTTTCAACCTTTGGCCTGCTACCTACTCACTGGGCCATCGCTGGCCCGCCTCCCAGTCTTGGGGTCCCTGTTTGTCAAACCGGTTAGAGCAGGAGGCTGTCTCCAACGGTGAGGAGGACCAGATTTCAGAAATGGAAGTTATTCTGCCCCATCCTCTCTCCTGAGCTGATCAATGGCATTATTCACAGCTGTAACACATTTATTATCATGGGTCATTTTCTTTTAACTTATTGATTTTTCACCAATAGTGGAAAGAACTGTTCTACTGTGAAGCTGGAAAAGATGTTCAATACTCTGCAATTGTTATTCTTTTTCTTTTTTTTAAAGGGGACTACGGCTTTCGAACACAAATCTAAATCAAAACCTAATTTCTTCAGGTGGTTAATTGAATCAAAAGAAGAGCTGCTTCTAATTACCAGCTGTCTCCTGATTGCAGGGTTATTTGTATTCATCCATGACTAGTAAATTCATAATTTATGAAGCCCTACGCAGCCACTTGCCTTAATAGCCCTCATTTTAGAAAGCGGATGTCTTCAAGCCAAAGGATGCTTAACACATTGTTTATTAATGTCGATGAGGCTTGATCTAGTAGCCCTGAAGTGAGCTCGTGGAAAAGCAAGTCATTTCTTAATTCATCTCATCTTCTCTAAGCCAATCCTTTCTCCCAACCACAGAAGCGTAAGCTGGGCGGTGCAGGAAGACACCTACCTGCCGAATCTGACTTCACAGAGGAAACGAAGGCAACTCACATGTCAGTGGTGAGGGTCCTCTCTTGGCTCCCATTTTAGTGCTCGATGATTAGGACTCCTTCTTGGCAACAGCTACCTGACCTTTCAGTTTTTCAAGAGAGTCACGGGAAGGATCTCAGCAGAAAGAGGACTCTTGCCTCTGGCAAGCTCTGACCACCGGTTTAGAGCAAGTTATAGTCACAGCTTCTGTGCCGGGGGTATTTCCTGGATCAGAGACAGGCAACATCTAGCCAGAAGGGGCCACGTGAGTACCAACCGTGCCAAATGCATCTTGGAGAAGACCCCTGAGCAAAGCAGACTTAATTGTGGGCAGCTATTATCTAAGCAAGGACATACAGTCTCAAGAATTCTGATTTAAATCCTCCTGGAGTGGGAGGAAACAAACACAGTGCATGTGATGTGAAGGGATGGCAGTCCTATATGACCTGGGTTAGACCTCACTGCCTAGCTTTGTGATTTTAGGCAAGTCACATAACTTTTCCAAGTGTCAGTTTTCTACGCAGAAAATGAGTAGAGCAAAATATTTACTAAGGTCCCTTCTTGCTCTAAGAGTGTATGGCTCAATTACATACCTTTACTTCACGGCTTCACTTACGCCTCTGAGCAGTTAGGTCACATTTCTACTGTAGTGTCCAGAAATTAATGATACCCATGAGATTAAGAATTTCTAGTGTCTGATTCTCCCCCCACCCCCGCATCCAAGCAAGCATTTCAGCATTGCCCTTTACTTCCTCTTCTGAGCTTAGAATTCACTGTTTGAGAACGTCGCGGGTCATGCCTGAGCTCCCTCCTGCTTGGCCTCATCAGTGAAAAACGGAAGACACATATACATACTGGCAGAGAAACAATTTAATAAGCTTTGGAGCCAGACTTAGGTTCAAATCCCAGCTCAACCACTTACTCTCTGCCTGAGTTTAGGCAACTATTCAATGTACCCTCTTCTGTAAAGCGGAAATAAAATTCTGAAATTTTATGCAGAACTTTGAGAGGATTGAATGGCTCACCCATTCAAAACTCAACTTTCCTCTCCATTCTTTGAGATGTCCACAACCATGGAATGATCCATCTTGCATGTAAGAATTTCAGTTTTTCTACCTCTTTAACTATTTTGTTTTATCCCATCTAAACTATTGACTACTATGGCCAGGAGCATTTCATCATCCCTAAATGCATGATCCCTAAAATTTAGCTTCAGCGTCCCATTATCTGACCCCACCTTCTGACCCCCATCCTTCTACGTCCCTTGCCCAAGGATCTCCACTCCAACAATTCTTCAACCTCAACAAAGACTCTACCCTTTTGGTCCTAGCGTATTTTCACCGTCAGGCACTTTATCACATCCTCATGTCACTCCTTACTCGGATTAGAGTCGCTGGTGGATCACTGCAGTCGCCTCTTGCCCATGCCATGAACTTTGCAGGTCCTCTCCCCTGGGGCTTTGTCATCTAGCAAATGTCTGGAATCTTGATTAAATCCATTCTCTATCTGCTCCGCACCTGCACTTGAGCAGCTTGTTATTTGCTGGACAATAGCACGCGACTCTGTTGACCCGCTCTTGCTTTAGCTTCATGACCACAAATCTCAGCTGTACAGTCGGTGCCACCCAGGAACCTTAGGAAGCTGCTCCAGTATTTCAGTTTTCCCTCCGCCTAATATAAACGCCTCACACCTTCGTCACACCCCTCAAATCTTTTACATCCCTCTCCATTTGCCTCATATTGAAGGAGGAAATAGAAACCCTCGGGCATGTATATACTCCCTCATCAGCCTGTACCTTTGCGCAGTCCCACAAATTATTATGAAGGAAGGTCAGCTCTCGGACTTTGCTCTGGGGCTTCCTTTCCTCTTACCTGCCCCAAACCCCTCGCCCCGACCTACTTTGTGACAAGCACCACACTCACTCTGGGATACAATGACTAATAAGACACCACTCTTCCCCGGAAGCCCTCGCAGCTGATTCCCAGATGACTAGCTGTAAGACCAAGTGACAGCCGCCTCTCTTGGGGGAATTGCAAACTTCTGTGAGGACGCAGGTAGTTTAGGGATATGTTGGGCTGGGAAGCGGGGGACAAGTAAATAATTTCAGTGTTCGTTGGAGACTTAGCAGCAACACCATCAACCATCATTGTTTATTTGGGGCAAATTCAGCTTCTCATCATCATTAATAGTGTTAATAATTTTACTTTCCTGTTATTGGAATCCTGGACCCTTTTTGCTTTTTATATAGTGAAATTCTCTTACTTGTTGAAGATTAGACATTCAGCTTGGTGGGGTGAACGTATAACGGACCACGAACAAATCTAAGGTTTGTCATATGTGTTCAAGTTTTTTTTTCACTTTCACTTGGTTTACTCATATATTATCATACAGATGTTTTTAAACTTTTATGAAGTTAAATTTATCTATTATTTATAATTTTGTCTTTTGTTGTCTTGCTCAAAAGATCTTTCTTCTCTAAAGCGTACCCTTCCATTCATTCATTTAACACTTGTTAATGGGATGGCTGCGATGATCTGAGAATTCCTGTTGGCCCTGAGCATATATATATATGTAAGGTAACCGCCTTTAGGCAACTTTTAATTTTTGTTGGGGAAGGGAGATAGTAACATTTGAACAAATCCTTTGAATAATTTTATATTGTCATAAAGGCTTCAAAGGTCATGAACAGATAGATACAATTGGTACCACCTGGGGAAGGGGTGCGAGGGGCCACTTGAGGTAGGATGCTGAGACCTGAAGGATGAAGAGGGGCCAACCAGCCAGGCCACAGGCCAGCGGAGAGGCACTGGCAGAGGGAGGAGCCGGGACAGCAGCTCTAAAGCAGGAAAGAGCGTGATGTCTAAAGCAGCAGAGAACAGATTGCTGCAGAGAGCGCCCTGTGAGCAAGGGGAGTGTGGGAGGGGGCGGGGGAGGCAGGCAGGGCACAGCCAAGGGCGCCTTGTGAATCCCCGGCTGAGGTCTAAGCTCAGTGGGAAGCCACCGAGAGGGTTTAAGCGGAAGAGGACATAGAGGGCACCTGGTTCCCAACAGCTAATCAGGCCCGGCTTCCTGCCTTTGGAGGAACTGGGGATAAGCTCATTTGACTGAGAATTGTCTAAAATGGTCAGAGAAATTTTCCAGGAAGTTTTTGTTTGGGGACCCAAACGAAACCTTTTATTTCAGTGCTTACTTTTTAGGTCAGGAGTGATGCCATAAAAGAATATTACGTCATTCCTCTGTTTTCAACAGAGGAACATATTCAGGGTGATACATTGGTGGCTTCTTTTAAGAGGTATATATTGATTCTGCTTTAGGGAATGCTCTATTTTAAAAGTAAACTGCAATATTCTGGGTGTTTCATGGACTCAAAAGAAGGATTCATTCATTTTTTCAGCAAACACATGTAAATAAATGAATATTATCAACAGAGTGCTATGCAGCAAATATGGTTTTGTGAGAAACAGCCTTTGCCTTAAGGAGCGTAAATTTATAAGGAAAAGATAAGGCCTGGCCGTAAATACACACAGTATGTGACATGGCTCCTAAGAGAGTCAAGCACAGAGTATTGTCAGAGTTCGGGGAGAGCTAGTCTGGCACGCTGGGTGGCCAGGGAAGCTCTCACGATGCAGGCATCTCTGAGCTGGATCTCAGCGAGCTTCGCAGTAGGTGAACTAAAGAGAGACCGTTTCTGGCATCAGGAAAGGGGTGATATGAAAGAAAAGTAGGTTGGGGTGTGTTTGAAGAGAGCTAACAGTAAGTTTGAATGCAGGTAGGGGTGGATTCAGGGCATGAGTGAAAAGCTTGGCTTAATGGCGGCTGGTTAAGGACAAGGTTTTGTTGGCAAGGACACGGACCCGGATTGGAGCAGTACCCGTGCACAGGTGGCTTTGAAGCTGCACACTGAGTCCCTGGCTCTACTGGGCATTGCTTATCTCCTGCCCAGAAACTCTCAGGTCCCTTTTATCACATCTGTGCACCTTCTCCTAAAGGCACCTGCCTGCTTTTATCACCAGTGGTCTGGCTCTGGTTCTCTTGTTCAGAAGACTGCCCTCAGGCCACTGGGCCACCTCACCTGAAGGACGCAGTGCTAGAAGTTTCTCACAGTTGATGTCCCCCTCCCCCTCCCACGCATATCATGAAAGCTCTCTGGCCTGAGGGCAGGACTACTCTGAAGCCTGATCTACGCTCTGGGTTCCCTGGTGGATCCGGCTGCATATTCTCCCTCAGACTTGGCCTGAAATCGCACCCTGCCCTTGCTTGCTTTCTTCCTCTTCCTGTTCTGTTCTCCCCACTCCGTACTCTGGCTCCTCTGGAGAAACTTCCTTAAAAAGTCAATGACATGAATTCTCCCAGGGTTCACTTCCGGGGAAGTTGACCTACGAAGCTGGCCAAGGGCTGCTTTAATTTCCCCAGCTAGGTACAGGAATGATCCAAGGGTGGCAGGGCCCATTTAACCTCACTGGGGACCACTGAGAAACAGCTTTTGTGGCAGGACAACACAAAAGCCAAATTGCAAGGATTAAGAAGGGAGTGAGTGGACAATTGTGGACCAACTGTCATTCTTTTTGGGTGTCCTACATTTTTTGAAAACCCGTATTATGTTTGGGATATTTCCAGCCTTTTCATCTTATCTCACCTAAACAGAACTCAGAAAGTTGAAATTCCCAGCCTGTCTGCTAGCCGGCACGCAGGAGTGTGACATGTGCGCCATCCATTAGACCCGTATTCGCCGTCTGCTCAGGAATGAGCAACTCGGGAAGAGACCTTCTCGTGGAATCCTGTATTACAACCGGCCCTTGAAAAACACAGGGCTCAGGGGCACCGACCTCACACACAGTTGGAAGTCCGCATATAACTTTTTTCTTGTTCTTTTTCTTTTTTTAAAAAACGTTTTACTAAATAAGCTTACTGGATGTATATAACTTTTCTTTAAATCCCTTCTCTTTAATTTTCCCTTCTTTTTAAAAAATCCCCTCTCCCCAATTTCTCCAGATATAACTTTGGACTCCCCCAAAACTTAACTACTAATATAGCCTACCGTTGACTGGAAGCCTTACCAAATAACATAAAATCAATTAACATATATATTATATGTTGTACGTATTATATACAATATTCTTACCATAAAGTAAGCTAGAGAAAAGAAAATGTTAAGAAAATCATAAGAAAGAGAAAATATATTTACAATTCATTAAGTGAACCTGAGGCAAGGTGTAGTGGTGTGCACCTGTAGTCCCAGCTACTTGGGAGGTTGAGATCAGAGGATCACTTGAGCCCAGGAGTTCAAGGCTGTTGTGCATTATGATTCCACCTATGAATAGCCACCATACTGTAGGCTGGACAACTTGGTGAGACCCCATCTCTAAAAATAAATAATTATTTAATTAAGTGGATCATCATAAAGGCCTTCTTCCTTGCCGTCTTCACATTGAGGAGGAGGAGGAGGAGGAGAAAGAGGAGGGGTTGGTCTTGCTGTCTCAGGGGGCAGGGGGAAGAGGAGGAAGAGGTGGGGGAGGTGGAAGGGGAGGCAGGAGAGGCAGGCACACTCGGTGCAACTTTTATTGAAAAAAATCCATATATAGTAGACCTATGCAGTTTGAACCCATGTTGTTCAAGGATCAACAAACAGTGTCTTTACTGAGTGGGTGTAAGCAGAAGTTTTGGCTTTTTGAGAAGCAGTGGTTGTGAGGTTGTGATCCTGACTCAAAAAAAAAAAAAAAATTAAAATAAGAGTGTCTTTGTGGGTGTGGCAGTGTTGGTGGCGGTTTCCTGAGTGCAGTGGTAACAGCAGCCACAGCAATGGGAACTGTTGTCTCTTCAGGCCAGTCCTGGGGCCTGGTTGTGGGCATTGTTCTTGGAAACTCAACTTCAGCAACCCTGGTTTCCCAGCCTTCCCAACAATATCTTTTTAATAAATTTCTCTTTGGAATACTTGGAGTCGACTTTGATTACTTGCAAATAGGAGCTCTGCCTGAGAGAATGAGGGTGAGAAACCGGGGCCACAGCGGACAGCGTTTCCAGAAGCACAGAAAACTGAGAGAGAGCTGGTGGACCATGGCGGCCAGCTCCAGGATGACTCACAGTGGTCACTGCCTTCTCGTGTTCAGTACTTCTGTTGTCTCCTTCCATGTGCAGTCAGGGCTGTTGTGTGTGACCGGTAGAAATATTTCCAACTGAGGACATAACGGTGTGTGACTTCTAAAGCCGGTCCATAAAGGAATTGTAGCTTCTGCATAGGTTTCTGAGATCACTCGTTCCGGGGGAATGCCAGCCGCCATGTCGTGAGAGCACTCAGGCGGCACCGTGGCAGTGCCTACCTAGAGAGGAGTCCCCCTGTCAGCACGAGTTTGCCAGCCATCTGAGTGAGCCACCTCAGACGCGGAGCTTCTGTTCCCATCAAGCCTTCAGACACTGCAGTCCCAGGGGCCCCGACTGCAGCCTTATGAGAGACCCTGGGCCAGAACTGCCTACCAAGCTGCTACCGAATGCCTGACTCTTAGAAATCATAAAAGATAAGAAACCCTTACAGCTGTTTTAAGCCATTAAGTTTTGAAATAATTTACTGTGTGGCAATAGATAACTAAAATATAATCTTTGAAGATGAGCTGTTTCTTTAGGGCAGGGGAAAACTGAATCTGTTTACAGTGAGAAGAAGCGGCCAGAGCATATGCAGAGAAGGGCTGATGTAAGAGAACTGAGCAAGGTTCAGGGAAGGAAGGAAGGGAGGGAATCAGACTTGTAGGGGTGGTCTTGGCAGGGGGGAGGACCTTTTTTCTTGAGATAGGAAGAAGGAGGGAAGAAGACAGCTAGGGCCAAATATGAGTATGGAGGACAGGGTAGATTAAGATCTTCATCTTCTCAGCAAAGTAGGAGTTAAGCAAGATCATCTACAAAGACTGAGGTGGTCTTGAGGTCTATTTTTAAGCTTATATTTATTTTTTTGGTATTAAAATTTTTTTTTTTTTTTTAGATACAGGATCTCACTATGTTGCCCAGGCTGGCGTGCAGTGGCTACTCACAGGCACAATCACAGCACACCAAAGCCCCAAACTCCTCCAGCTTCAGCCTCCCAAGTAGCTGGGACTCAGGCATGCCCCACCATGCCCGGCTTGCATTTATTTAGTGTTTACTTTGTGCGAGGCATTGTGCTAAGGTCCTTCTGTGCATAATCCCATTTAACAATTCCACCAACTCCTTGAGACAAATGTTTTTATTTTCCTTAATTTTATGTTAAAGAAGCTGATAGTAATGGGAATTAAGGAACCGAGGAGGCAAACCAGTTCTGTCAGAAGCCAGAGGGCAAGTTCTTTTCACTGTGTACAGCCTTTGAATACTTTACTTAAGAATAGCAGCTGTGAGAAATTTAAAGTGAGTCAACATGAGATGGGGCAAAAGGAAAAGGAAAAGATTTGCTTCCAGAAAATATAGGACCTTGACCTTCATAATTTCAACCATAAAAACAGCCGCAAAAATAAAGAGACTTTTTCCTAGCTGTTTAAATGGGCTTTTTAATGTTCCCAAATGGCCAGATATGTTTTGCACGGCAAAATGTAATGAAACTTCAGATTTAATACCAAAAAGTTATGCACATTCCGGTTTCTTTTTTGGAAAGGTAAAGCTATCAGGGCGCTTTGTGGAGTGGTTTGAGGAAGCTGCCTCTATTATATCTAAGGCTCTGCATTAAAATAATAAAACACGACTGCTTCTTTGCTGAAAGTGTGTGTCTATCTGTCAGCTCTTGGGTTGGAAAGTTGATTTATTCCATAAAGGGCCAAAGCTGGAAAACAAAATAATAAAAGTCCACCTTGTTTCTAAAAACTGAGTTGGCCAGGTGTGTTAAGGTTACGATAATTAAAATCATATGATACCGGAGCAAGAATTGACAGCTCAGTGAGGTGGGTCAGTTGTCAGACTTCTTAGTATGTTTTAGAAAATAATACATGATTAAGGAAATCATAGTCAATTAATTATTCACTAAAAACTAGCTTAAGCTTAAAAAAAGGAAATGCCACACAAGTCAAAAATTGGGAAGAAAGAAATTATTCAGGATAGGCTTCAGGTAAAAGCCAACACCACGCTTATTCAGGAATGAGATCAGGAGGATCACTATCAGCATTGCTATTTTGCCTTGTTTTGAAAAACTATAGAGATCAACTATACCCTCGTAATGCGAAGGATCCTTCTCAGCATGAACACTATGGAAGAAATCACAAGACATGATTTTGACTATATTCAATTCAAAAACATAAAAATGTATAAGACTTTAAAAACAATGAAATGGCTAATGGCAATTGAGCAGATGAAGCAAACGCTAAGATAAAGAGTTATTCATATGAATATATGAGCATCTCTGAGAGCAGTAGCACCCCAACCATAAGACAGACCAAGGACAAGTACAGAGCATTCCCTACAGAAATAAAACAAGTCAGTAAACAAATGGAAAAGTCTTCAATCATACTGGTTTGCATCAAAGAAATGCAAATTGAAACAATAAAATGGTGATTTTCACCTAAGACAAGAAACTGGGACAGCTGAAAAAGCAGGTAGAGGCTGCTGAGGGCGGGCCCCCCCACTGAGAGCCTGTTAGTACAGACTCTCTGGAAAGACACGTGGCATTTTTTTTTTTTTATTAATAACCTGTAAAGTTCATACCGCAATTGTATTTTTTTTTTTAGAGATGGGATCTCACTATGTTGCTCAGGTGCTCAGGTTGGTCTTGAAGTCCTGGACTCAGGGATCCTCCCACTTCAGCCTCCCGAGTAGCTGGGACTACAGGCATGCGCCACCTGGCCAGGCTCTCACAGGTATACTCCTGAAAATCTGTACAGAAGAAATAATCTGAAAGAAAGTCAGAAAAAGATTTATACACAAGGATGTTAATCACAATGTTCTCAGAAGGGTTAACAAAACCTAAAAATATTCAAGAATATAAGAATATTTAAATAAAATATCAGTCACATAAGAATATAAAGTCATTAAAATCATATTCTTGAAGAATGTTTAGGGGCATGAAAATAATCATAATACATGAAAAAAATCAGGATACAGACTGTTCACTTTATGTCTCCAATTATGTAACATAAAGAATACCACTGGAAACAGAGCATGCAACACTTGCATGTATATTAAGAAAATGTACCAGAATATTAAGTGTTTAACACTCAAGGTGGAAATTCAGATGATTTTAATTTACTTCTCCATAGTTCTCCAGATTTCCTATAATGAGCATGCATTACTTTTAAAAGAGGAAAACATTACTCGAAGTGAAACTTTCCATGATCTGTGAAGATGGGCCATTGGCTTTTCTATAGTCGGTAGGGTTCCAACCAGGGTAGAGAATTAGCCTCTTGTTTTACCTCCACAACTGCTTGACATGAGATGGGGATGACATGAGATGGGGATTCCCAAGATATCCAAACTCTGGTTGGGGATCATTTGGATGAACTCCCAGTAAGTCTCAGTGAATTCCTTTTCCATACAAACTCCAGAAACAGCAGCCAATTAAACGGTCCTCCAGTGGTTTTAGCCCAGTGCTTCTCAAACATTAATGCACAAGTGAACCAACTAGAGATGCTGATAAAGTACACATTGAATTCTATGGGCCTAGGTAGGGCCTGAGGCTCTGCGTTTCTGAGAAGCTCTCAGGTAATGTTGATTCTGCTGGTCCAGGGACCACACTTTGAATAACAAGGCATAGAGTCCCCACCATGGAGGACAGCCCAACATTTCCTGCTTATAAATATAAAAGATCTAGAAACAAGTTCAATCAGCAAGCATTAATTAGATGAGTAATATGCTTCTAGTGTCTGGGAGCCCACCTCTGGGGGACTGTTCTGGGGTGATGGGTCATTAGGAGGTTAACAAATGATCTCATAGTCTGGTGCACTCACAGGGATGTGGGGATGTGTATACGTCTCTTGATACAAGTGTATTTTTGTGCATTTCTGGTGAACCTCTTTTAGGAAATTCTTGGGCATTGTATTTCATCTTTCCTGACGGGGTTGCATCAGTGATCAAAGGAACAAACCACCAATCCTTTTCCCTCGCTTTTTTCCTTTTTCCCTTTCACAAAATCTCTGGTCTCTGCATGTGTGCTCAGAAATAAGAGAAGCCAAGGCCTCCTGTGGGTCCTAGGAAATGCATTATCCAATCTAAAAATAGACAAGAGCCCATTGTCTCATGCAAAAGTAAATCCCACATACTAATCCAGCAGAAAGTGAGCTGGCCTTTTAAAAGATTTATTGGTTTCTGATCTTCTCTATGCATGACTATTTTTCATCTCATTCTGTGGCGGATAAATTAAATAAAGCGAGAACTGAAATGCCTTCTTTTTAAAGACATATAAATCCTTGTGTTATAAACCTTTGGGGTTGAAGAGGACTCAAGGTCCTTGAAGAATCGACGACAACAAAATTCCCCTCCCCCAAAACATTGTTTGCACTATTTTCCAGATTCCATCATGTAAATTCTCCCACTATGCCTGATTTTCAACACCACTGGTTCCAGGGTGGTAATTGTTTCCTAACCATCAGGATTTAGAGAAAAGTTGAGGGGTGCACAGTATTCCCTGCATACTAGCTTTGGGGGTATTCATTCTGGCTTGTTTGTTTTTGTTGCCTTTCTGTCTTGAAGTGATCAAGATGTAGTGAAAGAGTCCTGAGTCGAATACAAGAGTTCAACATTTGTTCTTTTACTAATTCAGATATTCAGCCAGACATTTAGCACCTCCTGGTGCTGGTCTCTGTGCCTGGTGTGTGCAGCAAATCCTAAGGCGCCTGGAATGACCTTTCCCCCTGAAGAGACCACAGTCTAGCCAGGGACAGGATACGAAAGCACTGTTGTAGAATGTGAGTGTGCGTACGCTGTAACAGAAATATGTGTACTCCGATTGAGAGAATTATTTTCCCTGCTGGAAGGGGAATGGTGGTGGCAGTATCAGTGAATGTGTCTGACAGGAGCTATCCAACCTGGCAGCAGGAGAGGGCACTGCAATTTAAAAGAACAGCATATGCAAAGGCACAGAGGCACAAGAGCATGGGTTGTAAGGAAATAGGCAGTCCTCAGCTGTGGCTAGCTCGCAGGTCCATCAGCGGCCCAGATGAAGAGTGAGCAGGAGATGAGCTGGTATGCTTTTGAAGTCTCTATGGACCACGGTAAGGAGTTGGCATGTTATGGTACAGGAAATCAGGATCCATTGAGGTTTGTTAAGCAAGGAAGAGACATGCGTAGATCAGCAGTATTACTCTGATGATAAGAAGGATACATGGGTAGAAAAGAGTGGAGGGAAGAAACCAGAATTGAGGGAATCAAAAAACAATATTGTGTTAGTCCAGGTAAAAGATGAATAAGGCAATGATATGGGGTACAGAGTGGAAGGGATGAAGTGGAGAAATATACCAAGATAAAATTTATAGACTGAGCACTCAACTGGATGTGCAAGATGGAGCCCATGGTGTAGTCATGCTAAAATAAAAATTTCTGTCTTTGTGTGTGCAGGTGAATGTGATGCCCAGGCGATGCAGGATGGATGGTAGGCACTGACTGAATATCCGCAGAAGGCGAACAAAGATCTGGAACACAGAGGGGCAGCACCGAATGACAGAAGGCATTCAGACTGAGGAGTCAAATGGGCTTTGCCTGCACTAGAGCATGGTTACTTACAGCTACGGGACTTCGAGCACGCTTCTTAATCTCTCTCGTTTCAGCTTGAATTTATGTGCCACAAATAGGGATTCTGAGAGTTAGTTAGTGCTGGAATTATTTCAGTTGGAGGCGTTTAAAAGCCTACAACCATTCTTTGTGCTCCCAAAGGGGAATGCAATATGTTTATTAGATGAATTGGAATAAAAAAGGCAGTAGAGGTAGAAACGTGCTCTCTGATCCATATACAGCCGTTGCAAATAATTAGTGAGTCCCTGTTTCTTGATATGTGAAGGACTCCTGGATACTTGGTGACTTTTGTTTGTGCTTAAAAGTTAGCAGAAGAAAGACTGATGCAGTACATATCTAATTAGAGGGATAGCTCCAAGTGGCTTGTCCCGCAGCATCCGTGGAAGCTCGATACAACAGAAGGCCCCGTTCCAAGTAGTCACAGCTATCAGAACACCGGAAGGCGACCCTTGCTCGTTTCAAAGTAAAACTGAAACTGCGGCTGCTAAAGTAAGTGTGCGGGAAAATTGTGAATGCCTTTGAAATGGGCAGAGCAAAATGCTGGCTGTCTTGTTGGGCACACTTTCCCAGATAGCACACTTATCTCTACAGCTGCGTTGTCTTTGAGCTATTTCACAGCTCTGTAACTGTAGGCAACTGGTAGCAATGCAAATGATCCTTGTCCATAGGCATGCAAATAAATTTTCTCTTTGGAGGGCAATTGATCCCCTCACATCCTTGTGGAAGTAGCAAATTTTGTATCTATTAAGCAAATTCATTTTATCATTTCTCAGGACTTATATTTGTGTCTGCTCTTTGGTTTCTCCTTTGGACTATCTGTAACGTCTTACTGGTTTCCTCATTAATTAATGAATTGAATAAAATCTTTGACACATGTTCATTTTATATAAGAATCATGATTTCTTTAAAAAGAATTATCGATTGATGAACATCACAGTTAGATGTTACACACTATAAAAAGTAGGGTAAACGAAAGAATCCATCCAGGCCCAGGCATCACCAAGATGCTGGTGGAAGAGAAATAGGGATCCAGAGGAGAGAGAGGCTGGTAAGATTCCAATCTGGAGTGCATTGGAGATGCAGCATCTGCTTCCCCAAGGCAGGGAGAGCTCCTCATGCAGACCTTAATATGTGCAGGTCATCAGATTTCTGACCTTATTATGGACCTTTAGACTTCAGTCCAGCACAGAACTGTGTTTCACTGTGCTGAGGAGGAAGGGGTAAATGAGGACTTTTAAGGAGTGGGAAATCTGAAACAGGATTCAGAAAAGTTCTCTCCAAAGGACATCAGGAGATTCGTCTGATATTTTGACTGCCTAGAAAGCACTGGTCGTGTGTCTCCTCATAGCATAATGCTGCAGCATGATGTATAGAATAGATGATCGGTGTTGGCAAGAGAGGGGTTTGTTTCTTATGGGTGATCCATTTAAAAAAAATATGAGGATCCAGTTTTTCTCAGGATGGAGTCAGAAAGAGTCTCAGCGACTCCTAACAAGGGAGGGTGATAGCATGGAGGCACCCCTGCAGGAAGGACAGACAGTTAGCAAGGTCCTTCCCTGTGGCCCGAGGAAGATGACCCCTAGGCACTCAGGACAACCCAATGTGATCAGTCCTCAGTACGTCAGTGTTTTCTTGGTGGTGAACTGTAACTGCATGATCCCAGATGTGGCAGCACGTGACGGTGCCGAAGAATGGGGGCAGAGGGAGGGAACACCTTGCGGGAGGAGGGAGGAGATGCAGAGACAGAGGCCTCCCAGCACTGGAATCGCTAGACTATAAACCACGTGGGAGGGAGGCGGCCAGGAGAGTTCTGAAGGAAAACGTATATATTACAAAATAAGAAAAAATCTAAAAATTAAACAACAACAAAATAAATCGAAAGAAGGAAGAAAACAAAAAAGATAAGTAAAATTCATAGAATAGTAGAAAACTGAACTTGATATTTTAAAAAAACAAATGAAAGAGATAACAGTATAGCAAATCCAATTGCAGAAAAAAGAATACTAGAAATGAGAAATTGACATCACTGCAGAAAAGTAGGACAGGAAAAAACTGTAAGAGGATAGTTTATAAAGTCAAGATAACATATTTGAAAGAATGGCTTTCTGGGAAAATGAAAACTAGCATAATTCAAACCTATTCCCAATTAAAAGTCCAGAAATAACCTCCCAAAATGTGTAAGGTCGATATGAAAAAAATCTTTTCTGAAAGACACAAAACGGTAGAGAAATATTGGAGAAATGCGGCATGCTCTTAACAGGAAGGCCCAGTATTGTGAGGATTTCACTGTCTGTCAAAGTAACCTGTAAATTCAGGACAGTCCCAACCAAATGTCAAGAGAATTTATGGGGAAAATCTTAATAATTACAAATTTCCTCTGAAAAAGAGCACACAAAATAGTTGTGAGTGCTGGAACAACAAAAGAACCACAAGCAATGAAGGAAGACCCCTGCCCCACCACCCTGGAACAGAATATGCTATAAAGCTGGAGTAATTCAAAGCATGCTGTTAGATTCAGAACACAAATTTAAACAATTTGATTAAAAATGGCCAGGCTCCTGGCTCAGGCGTATAATCTCAGCACTTTGGGAGGCCCAGTAGGGGGGACTGCTTGAGGCCAGGAGTTGTTTTTTTTTGTTTTTTTTTTTAGACAGAGTCTCACTCTGTTGCCAGGGCTAGAGTGCCATGGCATCAGCCTAGCTCACAGCAACCTCAAACTCCTGGGCTCCAGCAATCCTTCTACCTCAGCCTCCCGAGTAGCTGGGACTACAGGCATGCGCCACCATGCTCGGCTAATTTTTTTCTATATATTTTTAGTTGGCCAATTGATTTCTTTCTATTTATAGTAGAGACGGGGTCTCGCTCTTGCTCAGGCTGGTTTCGAACTCCTGACCTTGAGCGATCCGCCTGCCTCGGCCTCCCAGAGTGCTAGGATTACAGGGGTGAGCCACCCGCCCGGCCGAGGCCAGGAGTTTGAGACCAGCTTGAGCAACATAGTGAGACTGTCTAAAAAAAAAAACGTTGGGACACTAAGCTATTTGGAAAAAGATAAAATTAGGCTCTTATACTAGAAACAGAAATACAGAGTTAAGACTCAAGAGCAGAAAGGTAGACTCAAGACTGAAGGTAGGAGCAGAAAATACTTCTATTTATTTTAAAACAATCTTGGGTATGGGAAAATCTGAAGTAAGATATGAAACTCAGAAACCCCAAAGGAAAAGAGTTACAGATTTGACTACATAGGAAATTTAAAAAATGTTTTAATGACAAATGACACAATCAAAAGTTAAAAGACAACTGGCAGATGAGGAGAAAACTATTAATATCCAGAAAATATAAAAAGCTCCTAAAAAACTATGAGAAAATACAAACAAATGCATAGATACGAGTAAGAAATTTGTGAACGAATAAATACAAATGGCCAATAAACAAATGCAAAAATGCCTAACATTGTTAGTACTTAGGGGAGTAAAAATTATGATTATAGTTTCTAATTTGTCAGCAGGGATATGGAGGAGCAAATTTTCACACTGTTGATCAGAATGTGAATTGCAAGTCTTTTGAAGGGCAAATTATCACAATTAAATTCCTTTCATCTAGGAATTCTACATGTTGGGGTTTGTCTAAAGGAATATTTGCATATGTACACAAACATATACAAAGATGTTCATTACATCATTGTTTACAGTAAAAAAAATAGAATGAACATAAATGTCGACAAAGATGAAGCAGGCGTGGCAGATGTTGACTGGGGAGGAAGAGGTCCACTTCACATTTTATTTCTTATACTTCTCTGTTAAAAAATCTTTTAAACAAGAAAGCAAACATGTTTACTTGTTCAGGTTAAAAATAAAGAAAAAATAATGTTCAGAATTATACCAACTTGGTTAAAAGTTATTTCTGGATGGTAACACCTTGGATGTATAATTTTGTATACCATTCAAATAATCCTCAATAAGCAGGTATTATTTTTAGAATCAGCAAAAGACTGACTCAACATATAAAAATTTTGAATACTCCACATATTTACATTTATATGTAAAAAGCATGATCATCAAAATTACTGGAAGGAGTGGTTGAATCTGGCTGGTAAATATATTGGCCATTTTATTTTTCTTTTGTTTTTCTTTCTTTTCCAAGTATTCTGTGATGAACACACTTTTCTTTTAAACTTTAAAAAGATTTATTTTTTTAAAGATTTCATTGCATATAAATAATACAAGGTGGGGATGCTATAAACACGAATGAATTTTGTTAGTTATTTCTTTGTTTTTCAACATTTTCAAATTTGGATTAAAACAGGGACTTCAAAATTGAAGCTTCTGTAGGTGACCCTGAGTGTGTATCCATATGGGCATAATTTAAGGTAAAGCTGGAATAATTCTTACATATTACAAGAATCACGATGTATCTGATGCCTTTTCTAAAGAGATCAACCATCTGTTGGGGCGCATTGTTCAGGACGTGCTTGCTTCTGAAAGTCTAAAGGGAGAACACTTTGGTTTTATAATAACCACAATTTGGATACAGGCTTCAGAACAGAATCCTGACCTTCCACTTTATAGGGGAAAAATGCCCTTTAAGACATGGTCTCCAGGCTAACCGGATCATTAATTTTAGTTTAGCAAGGTCATGGCAAAGAAAACAAGCAGTGAATTGCGTTTTAGTTTAAGTTTCTTTTGAGGGGATGGTGGCTTTTAAGGAGTTAATGAAAAGAAATTCTGATCTTTGTTTCTAATTAATTTTCTCCATTCTCATTTGCATTTCATTTGTTGAAGTCATTGCTAAGCTATACCTCAATGAAACAAGAATTCCCTGGGGACGGGAGTTCTTAGTCCTTATTTAAAAATCTACTTTTGGTAGGAGGCTGCCTGGAACAAGGAAACTGGAATTAATGTGGCCGCACGATTTGCATGCTGTATCTCAATGAACTCTTCTAGCTAAAAGCAGTTTTGAATAATTTTTGACGGCTGAGGACTCAGGGTTGATGCGCAGTCATTTTAAACTTGCGCATGACTGGAGGGCTCCTTGCACCATTTTGCTACCTTCATTCGGTTTCTTTGTCGACATCCCAGAAATCGAAATCTTTTCCAGAAATCATACTCTCCTTTTCGGAAGCCCCCGGGCACGTTTTCAAAGCAAATCCACCTTGGCGATCCGAAGCCACTCTCTGTGTCATTGGCGGACGGCAGCCACAGCCCGGGTGGGGCTTCTCTTCCTCCAGCTAGGGAGGCAGCTTCCCCTGGGCCTCCCCAAGGCTCTGCGGCGAAACGTCAGGACTTCCACGAAAATGTGCTCAGCGTTGCTGAAGCGTCGCCTTTGGCTCTTCCCGTCGCTGCAGCTCTGTGTTTGTTCAGCTGGAGAGGTCAAACGATGTGTCCTCGCACAAGTTAATCATTTGTGACAAACGTGCCCGGCTGGTGCGCGCGCTCGTGCCGTGGACTGGCACGGGAGAGCGCACGCGCCGTCTTAAAGTGCTCCTGTGCCTCGGCGTGCTTCTGCTCCGCCGGCCTCGGCCACGAGGACTTTCCCGTTACCTTCTCTACGTCATCCCCTTCCGTCACTTCTGCTCTCCCCTGTCCCTTCCGTGCGGGTTAAAGGCACAGACCCCACCTTCACCTGCCGGGGCGCACCAGGACTGAGACGCGGCTCTCGCCGGCGCAGAGGTGGACGTTCAGAGGGAGCTTAGCCTCAGGGCCCGTTGCAAGGTCAGATGCTGTAAAACTTACAAATGCCAGATATTTTATTTCTTTATTTCTTTTTGAGACGAGGTCTTGCTCTGTTGCCCAGGCTAGCCTCGAACCACCGGGGTCAGGCGATCCTCCCGCCTCCGCTCTCCGAGTAGCTGGACCACAGGCCCGCGCCGCTGCGGGGAGATCGCCGGACATCTCAGCCTCTCTGTGCTCCGACTTCTGCCGCTTTGCACCTTCCCTCGTGCGGCAGGACTTCAAGCAGCTGTGGACGCTTCGCGGGAATCGTCTAAAGGAAAGCTGAGTCGGGGTGCCTCTCATCTGGGTTTAGTGGAATATGCGCTCTGGAAGCCTGTGCACTCTTCAGTTATGGCTGGCTGTCCTCATGGAGAAAAGGCTTCCAGAAACCCACCTCGACCCACGCTGCTGCTCTTCTGGCGCAGAGACGTCGCTGTGGAATGGCAGGGTAGCTGCACCCTGACTGTGACAGGTGGGGAGAGGCACCGTCTAAAAGCTGTGGGCCCTGAGGCCACTCTGTGGGAAAGTCTTTTGGATGATAAAACTCTTGTGAAGGAAAGTGGATAGAAATCTTCCCAAATTTGACCATGGTCCACAAAAACTTAGATGATATCGTCAATAGCAATTGTGCTGGTAGAATCTTCTACACTGCCAGTTAAAAAATTTGGTCAACGGGTCTTGAGAAAAGATCTTTGACCTTGTATTTGATGTTCCAAACTCTTTGTCATATGAAGAGGAGATCAAAGAACGTGCAGCCAAAACTGTTGGAAGGAAACTCTTATTGATATGTGTCAAGACTTCGATTAATTCTTCTTTATTTTTGTATTTTATTTAGTTTTACATGATTTCCACCTGGATTTTATGATGCTCATGATACTTGTCAGTGTTTAAAAATTTGTATTTATTTTGTGATTCTGATTTCCTTCACGTCTGTGTCCAGTTTTGTATTCTTTTTTTTTTTTTACAAAGTAGAATCCCAAGATTGTCTCAGCTTCAGATTCCCCCATAGCCAGATCTATTCCTGGTCCCAAGACCTTGAAACCACTATGATGCTTCTGAAAAAAAAAATTGTTTAGTAAAGCTTCTAAATCAGGGCTCAGAAGTTTAAACTTTGAAGGCGAAAATCCCCCTTTTCATCTTTTGACCCTCCTTTGTCACAGGGCAAAGACTTTTATACCATAAATCTCAACCCAAGTACTGGTAACTAATGTATTTCAGCCTGGAGAAAAGTCTTTAATATTGGAAACTGCTATTATGAATTTGCAATCAGATTTTCCTGGTTTCTGTAAAATAAGATTTCAGCTTAGAGGGCATCCATTTCTACATGTTAAACCAATACTCAGAAATCTCTAAAAATATAAAGCAACATTCAGTAGGAAGGAAGCCATGTCATAAGAATAATTTGGCTGGTTCTTAGGAACAGTTAGTAACTAGGCACAGCCAAAATCAGTGTGTTTGTCTTCTAACAGATCATAATACCAGGTGGCACAGAAAAAGAAGGAAAGGAAATGCATGCAGCATGTTTCAAAGGGAGTTGCTGTGTTATGCAAAAGGCATGGATCCCAGAGGAAGGAATGTGCCTTCCCTACTGTTCAGATGGCGATTGTCTGACACTCGGTAGCAGTAACTGGGGGAATAGCACACTTCCCCGCCTTCACGTGGGGTAGGTACCTTCCGATGCTACTTATGAATACGCCCCAAAGGATAAATGCCTTTGGAGCATAAGGTAAGTCATATTTGATTATACTGTTGTGGTTCCCAAACTTCAGCACCAGCATGGGGCTTCTTGAAACAGATTTCTGAGTCCCACCCTCAGAGTTTCTGATTCAGTAGGTCTGGAGTAAGGCCTGGGAATTTGCATCTCTAACAAGTTCCCAGGTGGTGCTGATGCTGTTGCTCAAGTTCCATGTGAGCTACAAGAGGTAGAATCTGATATGCCCCACTCTTCTTTGACCAGATCTTGCTGTAACAAGGGAATCAGCCACCATCACTTGCATTTTAGCCAAGACTCAAAGGTAAGCAGAGAAGTGGGAGAACATTGGAGTCGAAACCAGGGAGACTTCAGGTATGCCCTGATCGGAGGATGTTGGCATGGGAAGCTGGAGGAGGGCTAACTAGAAGTGGGGCATTCTCTAGAATTTGTTCTGGGTACATATTTGATTTTCTATTTCTGGTCCTAAGTTGGAGGCAGGGACAAAAATTAGAGAAGCCATCACTTATTAAATAAGTGCTGAGCACTTAGGGCCAGTTGTTACAGAGGTTATTGTTTGGCTTCTTGGGCTGGTTGTTAGAGATAGAGGTTTGACTTCCTACAAATCCAACTTACGGATTTATCAACTGGCTGGCTTCGTAGGCTGGTTACTATAGATAATGGGTTGGTTTCTCAGACTAGCTGCTGTGATTGTGGATCAGAGTTCTACTTTTATATACAGCTTGGCCATTGTCCATTCATGTATTCTGTCTCTCAGACGTCCAATAAAAGTTTCCTGCCTCAGTGAGCAAAATCATATTGACATTTACAATAGCTGAAAGCCAAGTCCCTGTTTGTTCATCCACTCTCAAATATTGGTTAAGCACCTGGTCTGCGTCACAGACTGTGTCAGCGCTGGCAGTACAGCTGACAACAAGGTCAACTTAGTCCCTGCCCTCTTGGAGCTTACAGTCCGTATAGGAATAAAGAACTTTAATCAAGTCATTATAACAGAACAGAACAGGTGAATTCATTACAGAGGTATGAGATCTGTTGTGAGAGGAAAGGAGTCCTGGAGAAAGATTTATACTAAAATTTACAGAGGAACAGGTGAAAATCGATGGTAGTAGAGATGAGGGTGGAAAAGTGGGGAGAGTATTCTGTAGGCTAAGAGGTCACTGAGTTAATCAATACTTGCTGTTGAAGCAAGCAAACTGCCCCAAATCTCAGTGATTGAACATTATAAAGGGTTATTTTTCACTCATATCAAGTCAAAGATAGATGAGGCGGCTCTCTCCCATGGCTTTCTTCCAATTGGTGATTCTGGGCCCCAGGCTGCTTCTGTTCTGTGACTCCGCAGCCCTTTACTTCCAGGGGCACAGATGTGAGGGAGAGAGGCTGAGATTATGGAAATCTCACACCTGCTCTTACCTCCTTGAGTTGGAGATCATCATATGTCATTGGCAAAAATTAATCACCTGCCTTTCTTAGATCCATACGGCCTGGGAAGTGGAGAGGAAGACATGGGTCCGTGGCGAGCACTAATGGTTTCTGCAACAGAAGGGCACGTGCAGAGGTGGCACACAGGAGGTAATGGTGTCTTTCTGAGAGCCCTTGCCAGGCAGGACATAGCATATGAGGGGGCACAGGGCAGCCGATAGGACTGGAGAGGAAGACAGGAGGCCAGACAGTTTGGGAACTCGGGAGCTGTGTTGGGGAATTTGTGCTACACTCAAAGGACAAAGGACAATGGGACCATTGAAAGGTTAAAAGGGGGAAGTATTGGGATCACATCTGTGGCTTTTAGAAGAAGGCTCTGGTTTCATTTGGAATGATAGGTTGGGATAAGGCGAGACTGAGCAAAGAGAGAACAAGGAAACATGCTGATATTCCATAAAATATAGTACTAATGAATTCATCTTTAGTTGACAACAAATACTTAGAGTTCAACATGAACATGGTATTAAGCAATTTTAAAGTTATCTGCTTCATTTAATATTTCTTTTGATTGCCACTTTAATCATGGTTCTAATATGTCTTCAAAAACCAAAACCGAACCTTACTTTGGAGGATAAATATATGAGCATAATAATTTTTTCACAGGGAAACAGAATGCATTGCAATTCTAATGTGATAGGGATCCATTGTGTTATATTTTGAGTGGAGGAGACAAGTCCTGCTAAACGGAGATCCACGAACCTCTAAGTCCATGGTTTGGCACAGAAAATCCTCACAATGGGAGAAATCAACCTAAAGATTTGGAATTCAAGTGATAATAAGAACTCAGAGGAGATTCTAGCTGACTTCTGGCTCTGACACCAGTGTTGTGGTTTATTTTGAATAAATCACTTGCGGGCCTGAGCACTCACTGGGTGCTTCACCGTTGGAAACGCAGAAAGACTCAACCTCAGATTTACTCTGTGGGCATAGAAGGAAAGTAAGGTCATGGAAGTGTCTTCCAAAAGGGCACCCCTGGAAGTGAATGCATTGTTCTAAGGCGTGTTTGCTATATGATCCAGAAAACACAGTCTGATTGCTGAGTGAGAGTTCAGGAAATGTAGTAGTCTCTTTTATCTGCCTGCCTCTTCCTCCCCCACTCCACATCCCCAGGCAGCTTTCATTATTCCAAAGGATGATGACTTTCTGATTTAACCACAGAGCATCTTATTGCTGCAAAGAGTCTGGTATTTTGTTAGTTTTAAGAGTAATGCAATACAGTTGGTTTTGAGAGCTTCGCTTACCATATTGCGTTGTCTTCTCCAGAAGTACTGTAATTCCTCTGGCTGCTGGTTTCAAAAATGGTTGGAATTACATATGAAGACAGAAAATTGCAAATCCTTTAGCTTCTTTTGTAGACTCTTGCTACCAACAGTATCTTTAGTGCTTTTCGGGGTGTAGAGAAAAGAACTGGTTGGTGAATGCTCATGTTCTGTTTTTTGTTTTAAGTCAGGGAAACCAGAAGAAATATAACACAGTATGTGGAAAAGATCCAGGCCTCAGCTCTGTAGCTCGTGCTAAGTCATAGATCATGATCATATTATTGCCAGATCTTGGTTGGAAGGATTAGCCTTCTTAAAAATCCATTTTCACATTCTCTAAAAGATTTTTAGAAAGCCTAAACTTGCAAATTGATAGCTAGGAACTATAGTTTTGCAAATTCAGAAGGCACTCCTCTTACTTGGTGATGCTCTATGTGGCAGTGATAGAATTTTGAGATAAAAAACATACGAATATAACCCTTTTTCTTTAAAAAAAGATTTTTTACTTGTTATAAAAGCACAGGCTCATGCTCATGGAAAACAAGAAATACAAACAAATAGAGTTAGATTTTAGAAACAATTTTATCCAATATAAACTGTACTGTATACAGTGCTTTTTCACTTATTTTAGCTTAATCATTCCCCCCATTTTATTAATATTTCTTTGCAAGTATACTTTTAATGACTATATAATATTCTGTGTTACGAAATTTCCATGATTTTCTTAACCATTAGTCTATTAGTTGGTGCTTAGGTTGTCTCCAGTTTTGATCATTACATATAATACCATGGTGACAACCTTGGTGTGTACATTTTTTGTCTCTATTTGTGATTTCCATAAATTCCATAGATTTCCATAGATTCCATAAATCCCCAGAAGTAGACAGAATCAAAAGGCGTAAGTACTTTAAGCCCTGTTTTCAGTAACCATTGAGTTGATGATGTGGTTTTTCTTACTTATTGATGCCATAAATTGAACTCATTATTAAAATAGTAGAGGAAAAATTTGAAACAGGTGCTATCCTCTTTGATTACATCACATGATCATAAGGTTAGATTAGGTAGGTTATTGGTAACTCTGTGCAGAGCACACATAGGTATTTACGGAGCTTTAACAGTGTTTGCCACGGGCCAGCACGTGTAGACTTTCCAGGTAAAGCTCCTTGGGTGCTAAGAATCCTCCCAGGGCGGGAGAGGATGGCAGCAGAGCACAGAGGGAAGGACTGGAGAGCATCAGTGCACGTTCCCCTTATTTCCTGCCAGCATCTCAGCTGCACGGGACCCTGGACCTGGTGGGATGACTCAAACTTCCATCTGTGTGGAATCTCAGACCTTGGTGCTTTTATTTTTATTATATTACAGGTTGAGTATCCCTTATCCAAAATGCTTGGGACCAGAAGTGTTTTGAATTTTGCATTTTTTTCAGATTTTGAAATATTTGCCTATACATAATGAAATATCTTGGGGGTGAGACCCAAGTCTAAACACGAAATTCATTTATGTTTCGTATACACCTTATACACATACCCTGAAGGTAATTTTATATAATATTCTTAATAATTTTGTGCAGGAAACAGTTTGTGTACGTTGAACCACCAGAAAGCAAAGGTGTCACTATCTCAGCCACCCATGTGGGCAATCTGCAGTTGTTTGACATCCCCGTCAATCCTGACTCTGAATTTGTATGCTCCTGGTAAGTAATCTTTATCTTACACTTATTCATACCTAAATACTTCAGAGTAAAAAGTAGGCCGTACCGTGAACACCATGAACAAACAGTGTGTTCAGGGTAACTAAGCAGCACAGGAGCATCGCCAGGATCCCTGGCAGCACCAAATAAGCTGTGTTGCGCACCTGTGTTTGGACTGTGGTCCGGTGTGGAATTTTCCACTTGTGTTATCATGTTGGCACTCAGAAATTTTGGATTTTTGGATTAAGGATGCTCACTTTTGGATTCAGGGTGACCATAAGTATTAGAGCAGAAAGCGTCAGGGTTACCGCAGCCGATAGCCTGGGTTCCAGACCTAGTGCTGTCCACGGCTATTGGTTGCAGAGTCCCAGTGTCTCCCCGTCGCCTTGTCAGTACAGAGACCCTCCCTCTGCTTGTGTCAAAGGTGTGAAAAACTGGAATGGCCAAGGAATAGTCTCAGCTTCTAATTTAACAGAACCCAAACTGTGTTCCCTGGTAGAATTTTTTCCTTTGAGCATTAGGACTTCCAAACCTTTTGATCCCAAGATTTGGGTGACAAAATTAATTTCCGCAGTAAGGAATCTGGTAGAAAATTGAAAGGGAACATTTGTACCCCCTCCCTTGTTTCCCAAGCCCATGCTATGAGGAAAGGAGAGTGAGGACGGTGCACCTTCTGAAAAAAAGCACTTCATCGGGAAGTAACACATTCCCCCTTCGCATTCAGCGGGTCAAAACTCAGCAGCATGCTAGAGCCAGCAGCGAGGGCGCTGGGGAAGCAGTCAGATTTGTGCAAAGCAGGCAAAGGAAAGGAGTCTGGTGAACACACAGTATTAAATGATTCCCTGCACAGCTCCCATGCCTTGACCAATTAATTTTTGCTGCCCTTTGCACTTCTTCTTCCTTAAATATGTCTCAAAATTATGACATAGTTCTAGCTTCATTAAAGATCTATTAAATTCATTTTTTAAAAAAACGTAAGGTTTGTTTCAAAGAGAAGACAAATCACTGTAAGTGCAGGACCTGCCAAACCGGGTCTACTCTGTTGATGACAAAATGTCATGTTCCCTTGTAGGTATAACAAAGCCGAAAACTGCAAGTCATGTGGCCCGGTGTGCACACCCGGAACTAGCAAATCCTTCCCTTGTAAGCAAGAAGACTGGAACATGACTGCAACTTGAATGCCAGCACTCTTTCACAAGTGAGGGGTCTGTTGGCCTGGAAGATCCAGGGCTAAAATCCACGTGGCTCAACATACTTTTCTGTATATGGGTAAATTTAAAGCCTTCCAATTAGACCCTGCCAAGCCAACATTCCCCAATCCTTTCCTTTTCCCTCTAAGCCCATTTGAAATTTGCCCCAGACTCCAACTCAGGGACACAGAGTTGATCTTGCTTCTGTCTCCTTGCTGACCGGTGTTGCAATAAAGCCTTTCTTTTCTCAAAAGCTGGTGCCACATGGCATTAGCTTCTGTTCACATCAGGGCAGTGAGCCCATTTGCTCAATAACAGCTCCTCATTTTTTTTTTCTTTTTAGAGATGGAGTCTTGCTCTGTCACCTAGGCTGGAGTGCAGTGACCCAATGACAACTTACTGCAACCTGGAACTCCTGGGCTCAAGCCATCCTCCCACCTCGGGCTCCCAAGTAGCTGGGACTACAGGTGTGCACCACTGTGTTCAGCTAATTAAAAAAAAAAATTTTTTTTTTTAGAGATGGGGTCTCGCCATGTTGCCCAGGTTGGTCTCGAACTCCAGGCCTCAAGCAATCTTCTTGCTTCGGCCTCCCAAAGCACTGAGATTACAGGCGTGAGCCACTGCACCTAGCTGACTCCTCCATTTTTAACCTGAAACCTGGACACCATTGAGTGAGCTACCTGTTTATTTTCAGTGGCACATTCCAGGCTGTTGCAGATCTTCACATTTAAAATAATCTACATTTTTCTTCTTGGCATCTAGAATCACTTCTCTAGGTAACTAAATATTACTTGATGCTGCCAGGTATGTTTTGAAAATACCTTGGAGATGATTTTCTCTTCTTTGTACACAAAAGTACCCAGAAAAATCCAAGATCAAACACTAAATTCAATATTGTAAGTTTTGAATGAAAACTTTTGTGTTGATAGCAAGAAAAAAATAATCACAAGCAACTTTTCTTTGAATGTTGTCTCAGTATTATTTTATGTAAGACTTTCCAGGTAAAGCCCCTTGGGTGATAAGAATTCTTTACCTTAAGTCATAGCTGACTCAGAAAACCCAGTGCAACCACTTCTTTGCCAGGTGGCCGAGCCAGAGGCGGATGGGGAGGTGTCAATCAGCACCTCTTCATCACGTGCTTTGTGGGCGCTCAGCACTGTCTGGGAGACCAGACCTGCACCGTGGGATGGCAGCTAGTGTTAAAGATGGGAGTAAGTGTATTTGAAAGGCCAGGAGACTTTGGTGTAGGTCACTTAAAAAGTATCATCGAGGCATCATAGAAAGACTTCAGTATCAAATAATTAAGAATTTAGTATTTATTCATTCATTCAGCTTCTCCTTATTTTTATAAATTTCAAATAACCTTTGACGCTGTTTTGAAGGAAATCTGTCTAGATACAAAAGGGACCTCTGAGAATTAGAAATATGCCAAAGAAATAAGCTTTATTTGGTATATTTGAAATAAAATAACTTAGGAGATACAAATACATACGAAATCAGTAAAAACTTGTGTAAAGTAGGCCAAGAGGGAAAGATTTTTAAATTGTGAATTTTTTTAAAAGAGCTTAAAGAAACTGTTTTCGTGATAATTCCCAGAAACGCTGAACTCCTTTTTTAAATTAGCTAACCATCATTTAATCAAATGTACTTTTGTAGAGATAAAGTTATTGACACTCAGGCAAAATTTCTTGATTTAGCTTACACAAATGGGTATCACAGATATGATTGCTTTAATCATTATATAGATTAGTTTTGAAACAAGACATTTGGACCCTGTGTTCACGTGGTGCTCAGTGTACAGGCTGCTCATCCAAAGACTTGTAGCCTTGCTTCTTCTGCCTCCAGAGATACTGCAGTGATACCTGCGCGTGTCCGGAGCGTGTGCTCACACTGGTTTGTTACGAGATGCGGTTTGGAGATACAAGGTCTTGCGCTGTGAGTTCAAGGCATGGTGCCTGTATTCCTTGTGGAGGTCCTTCTCTGCCTCTTTGCCTTTTCTCCTCCATGTTTTTTCCCTCCTCTTCCTCCTATTTTTCTGTTTTTCTTGCCATCACCCATTTGTGAATCCATGAGCCACCACTGCAGGCCCTGGTGGCATTTTTGCTTGAAGAAAGAATAAAATCTACTTTCAGTCATCCGCAGAATGCGCTGAACTCTTAAAGAGGACTCAGTCCTGGAATGGAATGGGGAGGAATTCTTCATTGTCTTGAAGCTTTGAGCTGCTGGCAGAAGGGGTTTGTGGCGGTGGTGGCAGGACAGGGCAAGGCTGCCTCCACCTCAGGTTCCTCTCCTGTGCGCTCACGCTGCTCCCACGCACCTGCATGGCTCTCATGCAAACTTCCTTTAGGCGTCTGCTCGAATGGTACCTTATCAGAGTCTTCCCAGACCGTCCTATACAGAAGAACAGCCTCTTCTCACTCCCCAGCCCTGCCTCTGCCTCTCCCCTGCTTTATTTTTCTCCACAGCACTGACCAGTTGGCACACATGTACACTGTTTGTCTCATCCCCGTAGAATATAGTCTCCCCAGTGGCACGGGCTTTGCTTTGTTCACCTCTGTATGCCCAGCCCCTGGAGCAGTGCCTGAGCGTAATAGGTACTCCACAGTGTCACTGGAATTGAACAGATGCTGCTGCCCCACAGGTGCTCCGGTCGACATGTGCTCGGGCAGCAAAAAGGACCCAGGCCACCCAAACAGTGCCCATGGGCAAATTCTCCTTCCGCCTTTGGGCACAGTCATTCTTTTCAGGGAATGCCAGTGTTTGAATACTGTTCCTATTGGGGGTGTTTTTAGGATAAAAACTCCACGGTATTTGGCCAGGGGACCCTGGAACACCCGAATCCCTTCTCTGAGCGTCTGCTCCTCCTCCTTTTAGGCTTCCTTAGGGATTTATGTGCACAAAGGAAGCACAGAAAATATATCTTTCATATTAGTTGGGGGTTTGTCCCCAAATCTTAGCTTTTTTAAAAAGCTGGGCTGGGCCACGCGAACATGCAAATAACCTTGTGTGAAAACTTCAGTTCTTTATTCAGTAACCGTCTGAGGCTTGCTTTGGGTAGGCAAAGTTCCAGGGGTCAGAGGGGTGAGATGGGCAGCGATAAGACACAGCCTACAAAGTAGAGATTATATCAATATGTTCTGGTGTATATTGCTGGATTGGGGTGAGGATTGACTAAAAAAATTCATGTGAAATTTTGTAGTAACTTCTAGAGAACCTACGTGTATTAGCTGCTTTTTTTTTCTTTTTAGAGACAGGGTCTCACTGTGTTGCCGAGGCTGGAGTGCAGTGGCTGCCCTCAGGTGTGATCATAGTGTACTACAGCCTTGAACTCCTGGGCTCAAATGATCCTCCTGCCTCTGCTTCCTGAGGAGCTGGGACTCCAGGTGCATGCTGTCTCTTCCATATTTTAGCGGCCACCTTATTGAAAGACTTAAGTTGGCCAGATGCAAGATAGGTAAGTCCATACCACTCTGGCTGTGTGATGAGCACCTTAAGCTCGAGGCTCTACATCTCCTCAGCCTTTTCAGGAATTCTCTGTCAGGTGCAGTTTGAGACCCTATCACTGGTTGTAAGTTCACTTTGCTGCACAGGTGAAATTTAGGATAAGCCCTTAGCTCCATGCACTCTGAGGAAGTACCTAGTGTGTGTTTCTGTGAGACACCTGGTGTCTTCAGACATCGTGAGTCCCTTGTGATGACTACAGGTTCTGCAAAGAGGACTGTAACTCTTGGCAAGGGCCTCGTTGGCGCTCCCTTCAGCAAAGGAAGATCTGATGATGTTCACAGCCACCAGCTCTCAGGGAAGGCTGTCATGGGCAGGAACACAACTGGAGCTTCCTTTGCTTACTCATGGGAGATTCACAAGGTCAATGAAACTTGAGCAGAATTTTTAAAAGATGAAAAAAAGTCATCATTGTCATGGTGTAAATTTCACTTTTTCAGATACTTCTATTGAATATCTTGAGATTTATAACACCTCTCATTTCTAAGTCCTGTGATCTTTCTGTTCTACCACACTAAAGTGATCTGGTAGGTGAGAAGAATGTAGCTGAATTGCAGAACCATCTGTCAATGGGAGTATGAGTTTGGGGACAGGACAACCAAAAGTTGTTCCTGAACACGGTTGTACACAGGAGAGCGTTGGTGGAGGCATACAGTTACTTTGGAACGGGAGAGTGTATTTATGTCTATGTGTGGTGATCAAGGCTTTGAAATCCATGACCAGAAATCTGGGTGCAATGCTTTCAGAAACTTGAGCTGTCTTGGCAGCACTGGGAAAGTATGCAACATTTGTGAAAGGTATTCTGGTCATTAAATCCAAAAGGCAATGATGAGATGGCCAGCCATGTAGAAGGTGGCAGGCCAGAGACAGAGGGGGAGGAATCTGGATGGTACTGAAGGTGACAGGAAGGTGGCCACTGGTACATGGGACACTGTCTGGTGTTGGAAATTGACAGGGTGTGAAGAATCCAAAGATGACACCAGCCAGCGGCTACCAGTAATGGCATTGCGGTTGAACGGCGAGGAGGTGTGGAAGAAAATAAAGTCAATCTCTGCCAACTCTCTGTGCTGTGAACATGGGCCTAGGGTTTCCTTGCGGGGAGTCGTCTCGACCCAGGAGAGCTCACAGGGGCATGTATTTAGAATGCACACAGACAGGGACGAGGAGCAGGTGTCAGAGGTGCTTTACCTCATCAGAGCCTGCTGAGAAGAAGGGGTTGATTGTTAGAGCAAGAAGAAGCAGAGACATCTGTTTTTGATGTTTATATTTGGTGAGGTTTGTTTTTCAATGCTTAGTCACAGTTTTGAAAGAGACAAAGAGCGGAAAGTGTGATGACACTAATTGTGCTGGTTTTAAAACATGTTGGCGTGTTCTTTGTACTCCTCCCATCAAGAGTCTAATTCACTTTTCCTTGCCCCCAATTAATAGAACGTAGAAGAAGTGACACAGCAAGACTGCAGAGGCTGGCCATAAATGGTGACAGAGTATTTCCCTGGCTCTGTCTCCTGAGATGCTTGCTCTTGGAGCCCAGCTGCCCTGCTGGGAGGAAGCCCAGGATACCTGGAGAGCCATGTGCTGGTGTCTGGCCAGCAGTCCCAGCTGAGCTCCCGGCTGGCTAACAGCTGGCATCAGCTGCCAGACATGGAGTGGGGAAGCCTTGGAAAAGAGCCCGGACCAGTCCCCATCCTACAGTGACCTCACGAGAGAGCCTGCATGAGAACCGCCCAGCTGAGCCCAGTCAACCTATGGAAATGTCAGAGATTTTCCTCCTCCTCTTCCTCCTCATGAAAATTATTGCAGTTTTATGCCACAAAGCTTGGACTGGTTTATTACTCAGCAATAGCTAACTGGAACACTAAACAACGGCAAGTTTTTACAAATGATCGAAGGCCTCATTCTAATTTCCTCTTAATGTTCTTTCTCATTCTCCTTTATTTTTCCTATTCCGTAAGAAAGCACGTGAGGATAACTCACGTACTGCAGTGCCCAAGTGGGTTCTGACTGAGCATTGCACCAGAGGGCCTGTGACCCCTAATCTGGCAGGATCCCTTAGCAATGTGACTGAGGCCAGGCTATGAGGCTGCACATCCAAGAAAATGATGCTTCAGAATCTATGTTCCCAGAAGGTGGCTCTTAGGTAAAGGGTGAGGTATCAGTTGATATGTAGGTAGGCATTTGTTTTGTTTCTTAAACTAATTATGACTCATATACTCTTGGCACAGTTTATCTCCATGGCTCTGTTGGACTTGAGGTTGGGTTGTTGGGTATCGCCTGGCAGTGTGCAAACACCGTTTCTGGGGGAGGTTTGTATGAAGTAGAGGAGAGCTCTAGGTTGCCAGGGTGAGCAGAAAAGTAAAGAAATCATGTTGGGGTGAGTAATAATAATAATAATTCTTAACTCCCATTGTACCTATTGTCACATTATTCTTTTCACATAATACATATTTTACCCAGGGACTAAGATTCAAAGATTTTCAAAACCACTGTTCTTACTTTAAATAGTGAATTTTATGTATCATTAAGTTTGTAATTGCATGGAAGCCGGAGCTGTTTCACATCTGGTGTGGAACTCTTGGCAACGCTCCACTCAGGCCTCGGCTCCACGGTTTGAAGAAAGGACTCTTTTGGCTTCCTGAGACCACTGAGGAGGAGAGGGAGTGTGAGCACGAGCAAAGTCTTCTGGGAGTGAGGATTCTGGACACCTCCGAGCGGGGCCTGGAGGACAGCAGGACCCCCAGCTTGCCTGGAGACGGGCAAGGAAAGGCTGTGAGAGGGGCTGTCCGGGGTTCCCGTCAGTCCTGAGACAGGAGAGAGATGTTCTCTCTCCCCCCAGCCTGCTCCTCTCAATCCTTCTTGATTTCTCCCCAAGTTCAGAGCAGTGCCAGGTCACTGCAAAGGGAAGACAAGAGGATTGCAGTAGTCACCCCTTATTTGGGGCTTCACTTTTTGCAGTTTCGGTGACCTGTGGTCGATAGCAGTCTGAAAATATTCAATGGAAAATGCCAGAAAGACCCAATTCGTAAGTTTTAAACTGTGTGCTGTTCTGAGTAGTGTGATGAAACCTTGCACTGTCCCGCCTGCCAGTGAATTTGTCCCGAGTCTCCATGTTGTCTACGCTACCTGCCCTGTAGTGACTTAGCCATCCCGTTACCAGAGTGACTGTCGTGGCATTGCTGTGCTTGTATTCAAGTCACCCTCATTTCACCTGAGGAGAACACAAGAGCAGTGATACTGGCAATCCAGATATGCCAAAAAGAAGCCGGAAAGTGCGTCCTTTAAGTGAAAAGTTGAAAGTTCTCAAATTTCTTTATTTATTTTTACAGCCGACATTGCCTAGTGAAATTTTCAGATTTGTTGCAAAACTTTTACTACGGTATATTGTTATAACTGTTCTATTTTATTATTAGTTGTCGTTGTTAATCTTCTACAGTGCCTAATTTGTAAATTAAACTTTATCATAGTTGTGTATGTGCAGGAAAAAGCATAGTATATAGGGTTCAGCACTATCCGGGCTTTCAGGCGTCCACTGGGGGGCTTTGAATGCGCCCTGCAGGTGGGAGTGCCGCAGCTCAGTTCAACATCTCACATTCAGCACGTACGAGGAGCTCGGCGCTGGAGGTACAAAGATGAACACAACCAAATTCCTGCCCTAACACAGACTCATAAACAGTGATCTCTGTGTAATGTGCAAAGTGGGGGCTGTCCATCACTTATGGGGTCATGGAGGCCGCTTTTACTGATAGACAGCAATGCTCACCGTGGAAAGCATTTCACCGCTCCCTCTTTGTCTTTTTCAGTCTCTTGACATTCTACTCCTGCCTTGCCACTTACCACTTTTTAGGGCGATCTACACCATTTCTTAGGCATGCCATAGAAGGGATTCATCCATGTAATTAAATAAGAAATCATATTAACTAGCATTTCCATATGAGGGCTTTTATGAATATTTGTGCATTCAATCCTCATAAAAACTCTACTAAGAAGATTGTGTTATTATCCTGGATTTATATACGGCTAGTGAGGCACAGAGGGTTAGTGTAGTAACTTGCTCAGTGTCACACAACTGGCGCATGGTGCAGTTGGTGTTTCGATCCAATTCCAGAGCTCACGTCTGTACGTCTGCTTCTGACTGAACGCTGCTGTCTTTTCTGATCACGAGACTTTATTTGCCCAAGCAGTATACTCAAAGTTGGGCTATTCATTCTGAGCGGGAACGTTGCGTGCTTGAACCCTTCACCCAAATAGCAAGACCTTGGACCTCCTCCTCTTGGAGCCTTTCCAGAAAAAGAAGCTGGATGTGGCCTTGTGCACAGAGGGCGAGCCTTTACCTTCTTCTGGCACTAAAAGGTCACATTGTGCCCACCCGGGAGCTCTTCAGATTTTGATCAGTATTTTTGCCTTTCCAGCAGATGTGAGGCTTTTATTTGTACTCAGGCACCTGTGAGCTGTGGAAGTCGAGCCAGACCATCTCCTTTCCATGAGAGTCTGAGTTGGTTTGGTCCAAACTGGCTGCTGGACTTCAGAAAAAAAAAGTAAGACAACTGAAATATGTAAGAATTTCCAAATACCCTGCCAGGACTTGTGAAGCGTTCAGATATCCTGGGCCCCCAAAAGAAAAAAATTACCAGATGTCTGTGGTGTGTAAGGTTTTTCCTAATCTTTTACACTGACACTCAAACTCATTTTCAAGGACTTTTCCATCCTCTGGTATTCGTGTATGATTGCATAATAGTATGAAATATTAACCAAAGTTTTCTTTTCCCAGGATTTCTCCCCTCACCTTGTACTTCCCTTAATGAAGTGCTCATCAGTTCTCAAACCAACCACGAATTTCAGTCACCAGAGAAGTTTTTACAAACTAACCCTGTCTAGGCCTCACCCTCAGATTGAATAAATCAGTATTTCTCTAGGCCTAACCCAGACATGGGCATTTTTGAAAAGCCCTCTCGAGGATTTTAATGGCAGCCAAGTTTGAGAGTGACTGAACTTCCTGTTTTCAGGGGGATTTTCATCCAAGAGATAAAAAGTCAAGGAGAGAAAAGAAACATATTCTTGGCATTTGGGCTTTAACAGACTAACAGGGGAGTGGGAAGGGTACGAGACGGAAGACCTGGCAGAAGACAGTGTGAGTGACAGCAAGACTTCCTTCCTCAGAAAGGGAAAGATTCCTTGGGCTGCAAGAGGGCCCGGAGAGGGAGGGGAGAGCCAGAGGGGAGTGACAAGGCCTTCCTGGACACAGGGGATAGGCCTACATGCACCCAAGACAGGGGACCAGGAGGGGCGCTGGACATCTGGACAGAGAAAACCAGACCCCTCCTCCCTCCCTGGCCTCAGGCCCTTGGCAAACACAGGCTCCCTAGAAGATAGAGGACCTTCTTGGGGGGAAGGGAAGGCTCAGTATAGAAAGTAGGTTAAGTTATAGAAAATAAAGATTGCTATGTATCTTACATACCTGCTTCTGACACTTGTGTGCATTGCGTTTGGGTCTGTTTTTTGGCAGAAAAAATAGTGAGAAAGACTCTCCTCTTGTTGGCCTTGTGGATTCTGCTCAGCAGCAACAGATTTGCCTTTGACCACCTGCTTATTGAGTGCTGTATGCTCTTCATAGAGGCCTGAGGACGCTGGTGTGCAAGAGGTGTTGCCGAAGGTTGACACCGATCACCACCTCATTTTATTTTTATTTTTATTTTTTTAATTTCAGCATATTATGGGGGTACAAATGTTAAGGTTATGTACATTGCCCTTGCCCCCCTCCCCCCTCCAGTCAGAGCTTCAAGCATGTCCATCACCCAGACGGTGCGCATCGCACTCATTATGTATGTGTATACCCATCCCCTCCTCCCACTCCCGTCTGCCCCACACCCGATAAATGTTGTTCCTATGTGTCCACTTAGGTGTTGATCAGCCAGTCACCACTTTAATACCAGTGTCCTCTACCAAACAGACCAAATTCCATTTGATGGCACTACCAAGTAACCCTGGATTTAATATTCCATAGCCTCATCCTTTATTAAAAGCAATTCGATGCATTGAGATATTTAAAAATTAATTTTATTTGTGTATTAAACAAGTAGTATATTTGCATTGTTTTAATCCAAGAGAGAAAAAGGGTATATAATAAAAATCTTCGATCCGTCCTGATCCCAGCTACCCAGCTCCTTTCAGAAGCAACCAGTGTCACCAGTCTCTGATGGGGCCTTTGGAGACATTCAGTGCACATGGAGGCAAATGTGTACACATTCTCAGATGTATTTTTCTTTTCCCTCAAATGGCAGCTGATATAACTGATGCAGACCTTGATTTCTGTATCAAGACATAATGGGTCCTTCATTCTTTTTTATGACTGTGTGGTATGTTGTCGAATGCATCCCTCAGCATTTATTTAAACAGTTCTTATTGAACAGACAGTTTTAGGTTATTTCCATTCATTAAGCATTTTAAAAAGTGATTGGAGATCAAGGATCCTCTGAAGAGCTTCAATTCCTTTTTATCTAGAATTACCAGTTTGATAACGATGGAAATCTTCATTGCTATTATTTCATCAGCATATCAGTTCATTTAAAAAGCATTTTAATTTTACACATTCAAAGATGCTTTATCACTAAATTATTACATTTAGACTTTTAAGAAGTTTTATGGGGTTTTTCTTTCTCTCTCTAATAACCCCATCAAATTTTTATGTTGCTGATCCATTTTTGCTGGTCTTGGCTAATGTCTGTTTTAGTGCAACTGATAGTATAGTACTTGAATATGTTATCATGCTGTTCTACTACACCAAAGTATAAGCAGAGAGCTGGGAAGTATCATTAATGATTAAGTCACTTTGCATTTGAAAATCCATGCTTTGGATAGAAATATTTCCTTAGACTGCTCAAGAAACGAGGCTAAAGGCCAGGCGCGGTGGCTCACACCTGTAATCCTAGCACTCTGGGAGGCCGAGGTGGGTGGATCGCTCAAGGTCAGGAGTTCGAGACCAGCCTGAGCAAGAGCGAGACCCTGTCTCTACTATAAATAGAAAGAAATTAATTGGCCAACTAAAAATATATGTAAAAAAAAATTAGCCGGGCATGGTGGCGCATGCCTGTAGTCCCAGCTACCCGGGAGGCTGAGGCAGAAGGATCGCTTGAGCCCAGGAGTTTGAGGTTGCTGTGAGCTAGGCTGATGCCATGGCACTCTACAGCCCGGGCAACAGAGTGAGACTCTGTCTCAAAAAAAAAAAAAAAAAAAAAGAAACGAGGCTAAAATGAACACCTTATCTTGTGGGAGCAAAACATCATTCTTTCCATTATTTATTTTTCATAAATAAATCCAACTTGTCGGCTTTGAAGAGTGTTAAGCCTGAAGGGTGTTAAGATTTAAGCCATTTCTAGGTGAAATTGATGATTTAAGTCCTTTTCTGTGATTGTCTGGTTGCATTTGAGATTCCACACTGGTGTTAGATAGATTTAGAATTACAGAATCTTATTATTGACATGGGCATGAAGGTTATATGATCTGGCTGCTCGTGACAAAACACAGGACCACACTTCCCTGACCAATAGTTGTCTTAGTTGGTAACTTTCTGGGGAAAGGAAATCACCACCTTGCTAGGAAGATCATAAGATTTTTCAAAAATGTATGCCTAAATGTAATAATTTCCTTTTTAATCCAAAGATCAACATATCATACTAGCTCTTATGGGGAAAGTGGATTAAGCTAAAGATGGATGACGTGAATCCAAAGTCAACAGAAATCTGCAAAGGCATGGAGAGAAAATTTTAAGAGAGGCTGATTTCCATTAAAATTAGGGTCAGAAGTTTCAGAAAAAACATATTGCTAATATTTTACTTTTCCTTGCCTGCTTCTTGATATTCACCAAGGTGATCCTTTGGATACTAGGAAGATTCACTAATGTTTGAAAGCATCATTTTAGTCTGA
This sequence comes from Lepilemur ruficaudatus, assembly GCA_963574885.1. Classification (NCBI taxonomy): domain Eukaryota; kingdom Metazoa; phylum Chordata; class Mammalia; order Primates; family Lepilemuridae; genus Lepilemur; species Lepilemur ruficaudatus. The sequence goes on along the minus strand of CAUYRT010100587.1, from coordinate 17,844 downwards.
AGATGGTGATTCCACACTGTGTTCCTGTCCTCATATCCTATATTGCTGTAAGTTAGGGCAGGGCTAATGGTCTTAGAACTGGGTGATTTTTCAGGTGGCATTTGAAAATGAGATTGCTACAATTGCTTTAACACTCAAAAATCTTACCGTTTTCCACAGGTAATATGGGCATAATAATTGTAGTGATGATACATTTGTACATGATGCTCCATTGTGTTTGAGTGTCAAAGGATCCATCCCCTAATTCCCTGAGATTGCAACTCAGTTTTCCTTTGGAAAACAATGTTTCTTCTGTTGGAGATAAGGCTGATGGGACTGGTTTCCCCGCATTTCCCATTTCCCTACCATGGGATGGGTAGGCGACCCGAGTTCCATCACACTCTCCCCACGGAATTTGAATGTTAGGCAGAAATTGAAAACCCTTAGTGCTCATCATTCAAGGGTATTACTCTAGAGAGACTAACATTTAGGTCTTATTTCCTTGTAAGATCTATTTCTTTAGCCTTGCCTCCCATCCTGTGAGCCAATAAATCCCAATAAACTCCAATTTTACTTAAATTAACTTGATCTGGTTTTGGTTGCCTGAAATCCAAGAATCCTAATGGATACAATGATGAAGACGGGATATTGCTTACAAATCATTTAGAGGTCCTCAGATGTTAGCTATATCAGGAATTCTATTTCTTTTGTAAAGGTTTTTAACTCCAACCAAAACGTGTTACTGTTGGAAGGTTAATTATGGGATCTTGCATAGCAAATTGAGTTGGAAAAAAACATATTAATAAGCAGCTCAAAATTGCTGGGCTTACACAAATATTTTGACAGGTCTATCCTTTCTGGATAATTTATAGTCTCCTTGGGATGAGTTATCCAAGCTGTTGGTGCTGGTTCTGGAGCTGGGAGATCAGACGTGGTGTCTGGACTCCCTGGCAGGTTTCACAGTGAAGGGGAAAGCTGTGCACCCAGCCCTGTGTGTTTTTCTCTAATCTCGATCATTTGTGCTTTAATGGTCTAGACTTTGGGATCCTTTCTCAGAGTCTCTCTTTGTCATCTTTATCAAGCTCCACAGAGGGACCCAGGTGGCTGTGGGGGCAGTATGAATGTCCACTTGTAATTTTAATTTCTGAAAATAATTTTTTTGCAATAAATGCAAAGACTGCCAGTATGCCACTTTACCTCTGTCGCTCAAAATCCTACTAATTCTTCAAGCATAGTAAAAATCCTGAATGTTTTGCAATGCTTTTCCAGTTGGCTGCATCTGGGAAGAATCCTTCCCCCCTGACACCCTGTGATGTATATTGTCTGTACCAGACTAGTTGGCATTGATCTCACACTGCTTTATAATCTGACCCTTTATTTATTCCACAAATCTTATTTCCTGTCATTGTTCCTCAGCTGGTTGAGGGCAGGGATTTGTTTTATGAAGCTCTGCATCTCTGACGAGGGTGGGTTTCACTGCAGGTCTCACCTCTTCTTATTCCCTGCTCTTCCTCCCAACAATTATACATGTATGTTCCTTGACAAGCTCTGAAGGCATCTGAGCTTGGGACCTCAATTCCGTTTGCTTTATCAATAGCCAACAGGTACATATTGTTGCCGTATCTCCAAATACTCTGCATTCCTGCATATGTACCTAGTGCTCTCCATATTTCTCTAGTGCGTGTGCTTTTAAAACTCCTTGACAACAGTGACGCTTAAGTGCACACCATGACAAAGCTAGGCCTTCAGTAAATACTAGCAAGTGTTGATTTGAACTTGAAGCTGTCATGAGAACACACCTGTGCATTGGATCTCTGTGTGGCTTTGAAGCATGCTTCAGCCTCAGGATGAGCTCTTCTCTGGGAACACTGTAGACACTTGCTTTCTCAACGGGAAACCAAAGAGCCTGAATAGAAGTTATATTTGCAAAAGTGTTGGCATAATGAGCCTGGTATACAGCAAGAGTCTCTGTGGGCAAAGTGGAAAGGGGCTAAGCTCTGTGAATTATTTTAGCCACGGAAGTATACGTGCAGAGGTGAGGCTAACTGACCAGCAGGGCTTTGGGGAGAGCTTTGGGTGGCAGGAGAGCTGTGCTCACCCAGGGGACAAGCAGGTGTGGGCACCCCCAGGCTCCTTACTGCCTGAATTCCTTCCTTGGGTACAGCTTGTTTGGAGACACTGCCCTTCTATTTCAAATTGACCCTGAGGCTCAGACTGGATCTGAGACAGGCCAGAAAGAGTAGAGGGAAAAAGTGAGGGGCCAGCAAAGATGGCAGATGGCTTGGCAAACAGCAGCAGTCATGCTCAGATCACTCAGTGCTGGGAATGATTGTCAAAGATGTGAAAATAGACACAGAGTCAAAACAGACAAGGAAGAGAGAGGAACCCAGAAAAACAAATATGATACCGTGTCATCTTAACACACACAGGAGTTAATATGTACGTGTTGGCTACTGATAAAGGAAAGCCTTTTCTAATTTTTCAAGTCTAATACTATGTTACATTGTATCTATCTGTTAATATTTTATATTTACATATCATCTCACAGACTGCATTTTTTTCATTTACTATCCTCTTGAAAACCATCTGGGAAACGCAGGCTCAGGTGTGACTATGTGTTTTAACATCAGGGAAAACTTGCTCCAGATTTCCTCGCGGTCCTTCAAGGCAGAGCAGCGGCTCAGACGCAGGCTGTCCACATGCCTTCTAGAGCTCCTTATCTCTGAAACAGTTTCAGTGCGTTTTTAAACTGGGGCTGACAGTGAAACGGCAGGCTCATTATTCACGTTTGGTTTTCTCTCTTGAATTTCCAGTGACGGGACCGAGGGGAGGAGGCACAGTGCTCAGCTGGCTCGGTCCCCAGGAATGCACTCTGTGGCCTGGATGCCTGACCGGCCAGGCAGTCTCAGGCCTGTTCACTCGCCCTGATTTCACCAAGGGCGCTCGAGGGGACTGTGCCTTTTGCACTTGAGTAGAGCCAAAGCAGGTCACCCAGAGTTATATTTTAGCCAGTGTTACTTTTCTCTAAGGGCAACGTTACCCATTAACCACCCTCTCTTCCCCCACAGCCCTGCTAGGGGTTGTGAAATGTGAAGATGTAAAATTTCTAAACAATTTAAAGCTACGGTAACGAAAACTCTTTCTTTGCGGGAGGTGGGCTTGGAAGGGACGGGAGGTCATCGGTGCTCTCTCTTCTCCCAAGTCTGCTAGCTTCGGGACATCAGTGTGGGAGCTCTAATTTTATGTGCTCATAAACCTGTCATGCGCGGAACATTCTTAAATGTCAAAAGCCGTCAGTATCTTTTGCCTGGACTATCATTATACAATAACTTCCTTATTCCGTTCTTCATTAGGAGTCGCAGGCATCGGGAAGCCTGTGGCGCCCGGAGGCCCCCAGAGCTGACTCCACCTGCCCCTCCCGTCCCCGAGCGCCGCGTCCGCTCGCGGCCTCTGCGCACCCTCCGGCCTTGGTCACGCAGTCTTCTCTCCCTTTAGCGCCCTCCTTCCGACTCTCTTTGTAACCACTTAGTGAGTTTCATTTTTTAAAAGAGTGTGGCTAAAATTTCCCCTTTCCAGAAACTTCTCCGTCCCCCCTTTCCTCTAATAATTGATTCTTCCTGCATCCGTGTTTTATAACCTCTCCCGTGCCAGTGTCAGAGCCCTCCTGTTCCATCAGGCCTGCTGTGCACGCTCGTTTCGGACGCTGCGCGCGAGTGTGCGTGGCGCGGCGCGGCGAGTGCGGGCGAGCACGGAGCAGAGGCTTTTCGGAAGCGGAGCGATCCCAGTGAGACACACGACCACAGTTCGCGCTGGGTTGTTGTGCTCATGCCTGCAGCTTCGTACTGCTTTTCCTTACACCGAGAACAAGCGACTGCATCCGGAGGGAACCGCTGTCTCCTGGAAACCCCCCCACATCACAGCGACCTCCGTGAGGCGGGACCGACGCCTGCTCGTCCCCACGCGCAGCCTGCAGCAGGCCGCAGCACGTGCTGGTGCGGTGCACCACCCAGCAGTCCGGAGCCTTTTCCCTCGCCAGCCTGGTCTCTTTTCTTTCTTTTTTTTTTTTAATGTTATTTTTTAAAATTTCAGAATATTACGGGGGTACAATGTTTAGGTCGCATATATTGATTGCCTTTGCCCCCCTCCCCCCGAGTCAGAGCTACAAGCGAGCCCGTCCCCCAGACCGTGCTCCAGCCCGGCCTCTTGTTCCCAACTTTGCTCTGAGACGGTGTCTCTCACCTGCGCCTGGCTTGCACGCGGATGATGCCGGCGCCATTTGCCTGTGGGACCCGGGCCAAGTCTGACTTTAGCTGCTTCTTCACATCTGTCTGTACGCAGCCTGGGCACTGGATGAGTTTCAGACAACTCAGGGCCTGACACAGGGAGCCAACTCTCCTGTCCCTGTCCCTCTCCTGTCCCCGCCGCCACGCTGGAGGCAAGTGCGAGGGTCAGCTCTGCTCCCACCCCCCATCTCCTTATCTCCCTGAGCTCTGAGTGTGTTTAGAAATTCCTTTCCCCTTCAGGAATGTCCTTGCCACTGTTCTAATCTAATACTTTTCTTCCCAAAATAAATCAACAAAAGCAGAACAAGCCCAGAATAAGCAAGGCTGCGTTCTCCTCCTTGGGATGCTGTGTCTTTACAAAACAAGTCAATTCATGTGAGGTCCTGGGTGGATTTCACCTCCTTGGCCCAATGCCTGATGCCCTGACGTTAAAGCCTTAGGCAGCACTGATTACAATCATAAGCTTGCTCAAATTGCACTCTTATTGGTCTTTTTAGGTAGGCAACAAAAGGGAAGCTGTTTTTAGGCAGTGTTTGTTGAGTGCCAGTAGTTGGTGCAGGGTAGAGAGCAATAGAGCCACTAGAGGTAAGTGTACAGCCTTCCTCCAAGCTAAAGTCCGAAAGGTAAAGATTGAATTTCTAATCCTGCCTTAAGCTGGCTCCTTACTTGTTCCTGAAAGCGTGGCAGGCATTTCTTCATCAAAATTATTAAGCTCACACGTTTTCAATCATCAAGATAAGAGAGAATTGAAAGTATTTGTAACTCAGGGAGGTATTGTTACTGCTTTCTTTGTGTTTGGATTTAAGTTAAATTTAATTTTTTAAATTACTGAAATCACTAACAAAAAAAGTAGAGAAAAACCTCTTGCTTTTTAGTCCAATAGAGTTTACTGCTTCATGAGGAAAATAATCAGGCTGGTACTATGGACAAAATAATGTTTCCAAATTTGAAATACACACTTCATAAGAGTAAAAGAAAAAGAATTTTAAGAGCACATTTGGAGATTCACAAGTGTACCAGTATATCTTAAACTTTATATTTGTTGATTATATTTTATATTCATTTGGAATTTCAAAATAAAAAAAGACATTTGATTTACTTGGCATCTGAGGCTCTGTGTTCTGGAGAAGATTACAAAGAAGATTGAGAGATTTTGCTTCTGGTCAAGATGGAATAACAGGAGCTGGGCTTACTCTCCTGCTTGAAATAACAAAAAGATCAGATAAAAAATGTTCAAAACGTGGCTCTAATGCATAGGGCTCAGGTAGTCAGGACAAGGATCCTAGAGATGGAAAACAAATGAAGGGAGCCCGCGATTGTCACACTTCCTGTGTGGGAAGTTTCTAGTCTGCAGTGCTGGGAGAGGGGACCCAGGCAGAAAGAACCCACGGGGCTTGCCGAGTTGGGAAGACAGAGCTGCAAAGCCTGCGAAACCAAGGCTGCTGGATTCCGCAGGGCAGAGAACCAGAGAGGGAGGAGTAGTGCAGGGAGAGCTTCGGGAATCTGTAATATTCAGTTCAGGACTAACCAGTATGGATGTTTGAGGAAACTGAGGCTGGGGAAAGAGCCACCCAGAAGGATTAGAAGAAATAGCGCCATCTGTAAATTTTCTTTGATGAAGTACTTGTTCACATCTTTTAACTATTTTTCATTGAATTTTTGTTTTCTTCTTATTCAGTTTTAAGAGTTCTTTTATATGATGGACATAAGTCCTTTGTCAAATGTGCACCTATTTTCTCTCAACTCATGGCTTATCTTTTTATTCTCTTAACATTGTTTCCCTAAGAATGGAAGTTTTAGATTTGATGAAGTCTAATTTATATGTTTTTTTCTTTTATAGATCATGTTGTTGGTGCTGTTTGTAGGAAAGCTTTGCCTTACTCAATATAACACAGGTATTTCTCCTATGTTTTCTTCTGGAAGTTTTATGGTTTTAGGTTTTACATTTAGGTCTATGATCCACTTTTAGTTAATTTTTGAATATGCCCATGTGTGTGATAGGCTTTTCCTGCACTTTTTATTCTGTTTCATTGATCTATTTGTCCATCTAGACAACAGTGCCATGTTGCCTCGATTACTGCAGCTTAGCAAGGAGTCTTGAAGTCAAGTAGTGAAAGTCCTCTAACTTTGTTCTTCTTTTACAAAATGGTTTTAACTATTATAGGCCATTTGCATTTCCATGTGAATTTTAGAATCAGCTTGTCAATTTCTGGAAGAGAGTCTGATGGGATTTTGTTTAGGATTGTATTGAATCTATAGATCAATTTGGGGAGAAGTGACATCTTAACAATATTGAGCCTTCTAGTCCATTAACATGGTATATCTTTCTATTTATTTGTCTTCTTTAATTTTTCTTGGTAATGTTTTTAAGTCTGATAAATCTTTTGTAAGATTTACCCTTAAGTGCTCTTTTTTGTTTGTTTGCTTTTAGAGTTTCGCTCTGGAGTGCAATGGTGTGATCATAGCACACTGCAGCCTCAGACTCCTGGGCTCAAGCCATTCTCCAGGCTCAGCCTCTCGAGTAGCTGGGACTACAGACATGTACCACCAAGCCCAGATAATTTTTTTTTTTTTAGAAATGGGGTCTTACTATGCTGAGACCTCAGTAAAATCCCAGTAAAATCAGAATCTGAATGAATGAGCTCAATATTTGATTATAATGATGGTTTTACAGATGTACTCATGTCAAATCCTACACTATAAATGGGTCCTTTTTTTTTTTTTTACCACTTACGTCTAAAAGTAGGTACTATAGGAACTCAGTCTGGGTTTAAGGAAGGAACTGGCATTTCCACGAACTAGAGACTTTGACCAGTGAAGTCATAAATATTAAAATTTCTCATAGCCATTACAAGTAACTCAAAACAATCAAATATTGGAATCTGTTGAAAAATGCTCATCAAAAAATAAATATACTTTCAAAACATATGGGTGAAGGTACTGTCTGTGTGTACAAGATTTGTCCATTCCCAAATGTTGCCATCTGTTAAATAATAATTAGTTTCAATAGGAAGGAAGAATAATACAAATCTTGACATGATTTGGTAGTACAATAAATGTCATCAAAATTAGTTAAATCTTTTGAAAATTATCAGGAAACCAAAAAATTTGAAATGCCATTGGCGCAGCAGTCACGGTTATATGAATCAGTGATAAAAATGAAATTGTCCTTTCCTTAAGGAAATACATAAAAAGGTTACAATAAGTTTTAAAAACACTTAATTTAGAAGCGTCTGGATTTTAAGAAATGAGTTTTTAATTTTAAAAGTAACCTTAAAGTTCTAACAGAGTTGTCACTTAAAATATTTTTTTGAATGAATGAATGTAAAGGATCACTGCAGACTGACTTTTGGACCAGGGTGTTTTTCTTAATTTTTGCAACTTACACCGAAACTAAAAGATAACATAGTTTATGTGAATGGAAGTTACCTCAGTTTGTCGTATCTTCCTCTTGTGTTATCATAGTATTTCCAGAGCCCATAACAATGTCTGGTATTGATAGATTTTAATTATTATTTTGGAATGAACTAATAAATTTTAGTTGTTGTAAAACCACCCCGGGTACTTCCGTCATTGCCTCCTACACATCAATAACTTGCTTCTGGGAGACAGGTGGCTTTGCCTTCACCCCTCCTTCCTCCACAAATTCCTCTGCTCCCTGCGATGCTGGCTTTCCTGCCATGCCTGAGTTGTTCATCATTCTGATATTTCATCAGGGAAGCTGACAGCTTTCAGCCGTTGTTAAACAAGGATTCTGAAACTTGAGACACAATGTGATAGATGTCTTGCTTACTTAGCACTGGTGGCCTTTCCTGTGAAGACCCAGAGGTGATTAAAATGCTTATGATCATAGACACTAAAAGCAAGAGAAAGAGCACCTGTTGGTATAATTATTTTGGACTTTCTTTTTTGTTTTTTAACTTCGTGAGACAAATGGGCATTTGTCTCTTTTCCTGGTCATATGCTACAGGAAAAACAGTTTGATCTATCACACTGAGATTTTTTTTTGTTTCTTGAAGAAATCACAAAGATTAACTCCCAAAAGGCTCTGTGATTACAGCAGAGATCGGTGTGTACTATGAAATGGCATCTGGCTAACTTACTACATTTCCAACATTAAAAAACAACAGCACAAAGCAAAAAACAGATTTTCCTTGAAGCGTTTCCTACTTAAATAGTTAACCCAATACTGAAAATTTATTGAAATAGATTTTCAACAATAACAGATGTCCTGGAACCCCCTGTTAGGGTTTCTATCATATGGGGCTTTCTTACAAAGACAGATTTTTTTATTTCCACAAAATAAAGAGTACCATAAAGGCTTAATTAAATTTAAAAAGAGAAAAGATCTATGGTGAGAATGTAAATGGCTTAGCTTCTTAAGCTTGAGCTAATTTGAATCTCACAATCAATGCGTGAGGTATAGTGCAAATATCCATAAATGCGCTGTGGCCTTGAGGCTAGCTATCACATAACCCTCAAGGAAATACAAACAAATTGTTAAAGAAACCAATAAAATGGAAAGAAAATTGCTTAAATGGTTTATAGATACGCTGATTGTTGGTAAAGATTCCCTGACTTTTTTTTTTCGTTGTTTGAGATAGAATCTTGCTTTGTCGCTGGGATAAAGTGTAGAGTTGTTATCATAGCTCACCACAACCTCAAACTCCTGGGTGAAGGGCACGCCTCTAATCCAAAGTTATAACTTGTAACCAAAATGTTTGCACCCCCATAATATCCTGAAATAAAAAGAAAAAAAAACCTCCTGGGCTCAAGTGGTCCTCCTGCCTCAGCCTTCTGAGTAGCTGTGACTATAGATGCACACCACGCCAGGCTAATTTTTTCTATTTTTGGTAGAGACCAGCTCTTTCTCAGGCTGGCCTGGAACTCCTCACCTCAAGAGATCCTCCTGCTTGGGCCTCCCAGAGTGCTAGGATTACAGGCGTGAGTCACCATGCCCAGTCAGATTCCCTGATTTTAGTGTTTATAGATTGCATTATTCAGCTAAGGCTGCCATTTTGAAATATCATACACTGGGTGGTTTAACCAGAGACATTTATTTCTCATGGTTCTGGAGGCTGGGAAGTCCAAGATCAAGGTGCTGTCTGACTTGGTTCCCTAACGAGGGCTCAATTTCTGCCTTGCACTTGACTGCCTTCTTGCTGTGTCCTCACATGGTAGAAAGAATTCCGATCTCTCTTCATCTTGTTAGGAAGATACTAATCCCATCATGGGGGCCCCATTTTCATGACTTCAACTAAACCTAAATATCTCCTGAAGATCCCACCTCCCAATACAATCACACTGTGAGTTAAGTTTTCAGTACATGAATTTTGGTACGTACATTTGAACACAAAATGTCATTCCATAACAATCCATCCCTGTCCCCCCAACACTTATGTTCTTGCGTGCCAAATACATTCATTCCATCCCAACAGCTTCTAAAGTCTTAACTCATTCCAGCATCAAGTCTAAAGTCTCTTGTAAATCAGATGTGGGTAAATTCATCCTGAGGCAAAATTCCACTGTACCTGTGAACCTGTGAAATCAGACAAGTTATGTGCTCTCAAAATACAATGGTAGGACAGGCGTAGGATAGAGATTCCCACTTCCAAAGGGAGAAGTAGAAGAGAAAAAAGGAGTGATGGGTGCCAAGCAAGTCAAATGCCATTTGATCTTAAGACTCAAGAATAATCTTTTCTGGTTTGATTCTCTGTCCTCCAGGCTCACTAGGGTAGAGGTTCTACCTCATTGGCTCTGCTGGGCAGGGGTTAGGCCCCCAGGGTTCTGTGTGGCCTCATTTCCAAGGGTCTGGGAGACTGCTATCTGGCTTGCTGAAACTGGGGCCGTGTGCCCTCCCCCCTTTGAATCTGAGGAGTGCCCCCTAATGATTTCTGAGTTGCTTTCAAGGCCATTCTTTCCTTGTCTTTCAGAATAGTGCATGTTCACGACCAAATAGCTCTATGGTGCAGCCCTATAAGATCTAAGAAGTCTGATAGTTTTTCTTCATTTTCTCCTGTCTCTATATCTCCTTCAGTCAAACTGGCAGTGTTTCTGCTTATATATTCCCACAGTTTCCTTTTTAGGTCTGGCCACACCATTCGTATTCTCTTCTGAACATGCTGTTTCATATTTTACAATATGGACAAGTTGGTAATTTTCCAAATCTTTTAAGTTCTGGTTTCTTTTTTCTTAACAATTCCTTTTTCAGTTCATTTCTCTTTTTGAGTTTTACTATAAGCAGTCAAGAGGAGCCAAACTGCTCCTTCAACGATTTGCTTAGAAATCTCCTCAGCTAAATATTGAATTTCATTGCTCACACGTTCTACCTTCCACAAAACAGTAGGACACAAATATAATTCGGCCAAGTTCATTTCTACTTTGTAACAAGGATCAATCACCTTTCCTCTAGTTTCCAAAAATATGCTCCTCATTTCTGTCTGAGACCTTACCAGAATGGCCTTTAATGTCTGTCTAAGTCAATTCTTGCTGCTACAACAAAATATCTTAGTCTGGGTAATTTACAAATACAGCAATTTATTTCTCTCAGTTTTGCAGCTGGGAAATCTAAGATCAAGGTGCTGGCAGCTTTAGTGTCTGATGAGGGCTGCTGCCTCTGCTTCCAAGGTGGTGCCTGTGGCCACGCCCTCACATGGCAGAAAGGGTGGGTGCCGCATCCTCATGTGGTGGAAGTCAGAGCACTAATCCATTCATGAGGGTTGAGCCCTCATAATTTTTTTAAAATAAATTTTATAATGTGTACTTAAGGTATACAACACGATGTTATGAGATACATATAGATTGTAAAACGGTTATGTAGTGAAGCAAATTAACATACCATCATCTCACAGAGCTAGCTGCCTTTTTTTGTGCTGAGAGCCTCTAAAAATCTACTCCTTAAGCAGGAATCTCAAATACAGTACAATTTTATTATCTGCGGTCTTCATGTTGCACATTAGATTTCTAGTCCTGTTCATCCTACACATCTGCCACTTTGTATCCTCTGACCTACATCTCCCCACTTCCTCTCCCACCCAGTAAGCACTGTTTTATTCTCTATCTCTAAATGCATATTTGACTTTTTGTTTTTTAGATTCCACATGTAAGTGAGATCATATGATTTCTTTCTTGTGTCTGGCTTACTTCGCTTAGCATAATGTCCTCCAGGTTCCTTCATGCTGGCAAATGGCAGGATCTCCTTCTTTTGTAAGGTACGTAACATGCCGTTGTGTGTGTAGGTGCCACAGTTTCCTTATCCATTCATCTGTCGATGGACACCGAAGTTGATTCCATGTCCTGGCTGTTGTGAATAATGCTGCAATGAACACGTAAGTACAGATACCTTTATGAGAGAGTGACCTCATTTCCTTTGAGTACATGCCCAGATGAAGGATTACTGGGTCATATGATAATTCTATTTTTAATTTCTTTAGAAACCTCCATACTGTTTTCCATAGTAGCTACACCAGTCTACATTCTCATCAACAGTGTACAAGGGTTCCCTTTTCTCCACATCCTTGCCAACATTTGTATCTTTTGACTTTCTTTTTTAAATAATAATCATCCTAATAGGTGTGAGGTGGTATCTCATAGTGGTTTTGATTAGCATTTACTTGATTATTAATAATCAAATTACTTGATTTTCTACTGTTGATCTCCTTCAGGGCACGCATGGAAACTTGAGTCATTTATGTGGCTCTTTAGCTGACAATTTGAATTCCTAAGTGCATAATTTTCTTTTGCCATGTTGTCTCACAACATTAGTAGCAACCAGCCAATCTTTTTACATTCATGATTTCCAAAAATGTTTAAGAGTATCATATGCACAGTCAACCCTCTTTGCTTTGTATAAGTGGCTGATTAGGAGCATTCCATGGAGATGCTTTGTGTGTCTTTATTGTCAGATCACACCATGGGCTATCAGTGTTCTCTTTACTATGAGAAATACAGTCATTAGTGTCCATAAATCCAATCAATGTATTAATTTTCTAGGTGGTAGAAATTTGATCTCCACTGTCAACATATTAGTAAGGTATGTCTGGGTAGTATTCTATTCTTAAATGAAAGAATTATTATTTGTATTATCATGATATCCTCATCAAGTTATATTAATTTATTAAAACTGGGATTTCTGGTGGTAGCCAAGGGCTCTTTTTGTGGGGGGGGGGGGAGACAGAGTCACACTCTGTTGCCTGGGCTAGAGTGCCGTGGTGTCAGCCTACCTCACAACAACCTCAAATTCTCTGATTTAAGCAATCCTTCTGCCTCAGCCTCCCAAGTAGCTGGGGCTACAGGCATGCACCACCATGCCCGGCTAATTTTTTCTATATATTTTTAGTTGTCCAGCTAATTGATTTCTATTTTTAATAGAGACGGGGTCTCGCTCTTGCTCAGGCTGGCTCAAACTCCTGACCTCAAGTGATCTTCCCGCCTTGGCCTCCCAGAGTGCTAGGATTACAGGTGTGAGCCACTACGCCTGGCCTAAGGGCTCATTTTTGACAGAGGTTGGCTGCTAGGATTTTGTGGGAACACATATAGTAGCACAGTAATTATTCACAGTGATACTAATTGTTATTGGCTGAATTGTGTCCCCTCAAAACTTATATGTTGAAGTCCTTACCACCAGTACCATAGAATGTGACTGTATTTGGACATTGGATCTTTAAAGAAGTAATTAAGTTAAAATGATGTCATCTAGGGTGGACTCTAGTCCAATATCTTGCTGTCCCTATAAGAAGAGGAAATTTGGACACAAACATGCATAGGGGAAGACCATGTGAAGATACAGGGAGAAGATGACCATCTACAAGCCAAGGAGAGAAGCCTCAGAAGAAACTAACCCTGTCAACACCTTGATCTTGGACTGCTAACCTCAGGATTGTGAGGAAATACATTTCTGTTGTTTAAGCTGCCAGTTTCTGGTACTTTGTTATGGTAGCCTGAGCAAATTAATACCCTGACACTAAACACTAGGAAACCGTCCTGGGGAATCAAAATCATTCAGCTTTGGAATTGGAAGGTGTAGTTTAACGTCTTTTTTTAATCCTGTTTTTTTTTAGAGATAGGGTCTTTCTATGCTGCCCAGACTGGAGTGCAGTGGCTATTCATAGGCGCGATCATGGCTCACTGTGTGTGGCCTCAGACTCCTGGCCTCCAGTGATTCTCCCTCCTCTCCAGCCTCCCAAGTATCTGGGACTACAGGTGCACACTGCGGTGCCTGGCCTGGTTCAACATCTGTGGCATACAAAATATTCAGGCTTCATTCTTCCAGGAGTAGAGCGATTTTGATAATCCAAAGAAGTCTCAGGCAGGGACATTTAACTTGACCATCAAACTACCTAGACAATGTCCTCCCTATGTATATGCGACTCTCCTGTATTTATTACCATCTGCTATTTCTCTTTTCCCCTTTTTTCTTGGAGACATTCCCTCTACTTTCAAAAGCAAGAGTACAAAATCACTTCTCAAGTTGGGCCACTTAAAGCTGCTCCCAGCTGGAGAGCAATGACAGTATTTCTACCAACTGTGCTTAGCCGCTCTATCCACATGTGAACACTCTCAGTACAGCGCACAGTGGCGAGTTGTCTCGCAGACCGCAGTGTCTGTGTGCTCACTGTGTGCCGGGCCCGGTGCAACGCAAGAGGGATGCAACCATGGGTGAGATGCTCTCCCTGCCCTCGCAGGGCTTAAAGGCTCTGATCCCGTCAGGTAATCTGGCGACAGTAAGTGGGAAATGATATAACAAGGTTCCGGGAATTACTTGGCAAGAGACTTGGAGGAATCACCTGGTGACAGATACTTCCTCCACCAGCAAATACTTGTATACACTTGATGTGTCTGCCTTTTGAAAATGCATCAGGATAAGAGAGAAGCCTGGAGAAAGGTAAACGCATAAATACTCCCATAGAACCAGGATTTCTGGTATTTTTTTTCTGGATCACTCTGCGTTTTGTACTGTAAGAAGTTCTCTACAATGTTCTGGGCACTTAGCGTGGCACAGCAGAGCACAGTCTTTGGCCCCGTGTGTCGCATGCTGCGATTTAGAGAAAATGGGAAACAGCTTAAACAAAGAGCAGAGAAGAGTCAGGGGCTGTGCTTGGAGGTGCAGAGGAGTGGGAGGCAGGCAAGCGAGAGCCCCTGTATTGTGCACTGTCTGGGGACATGCAGGAGGGGGGAAGCAAGCCTGTAATTTTTTAAAGCTTGGCAAAGGAATCAGGAGCTATTTCTTGCTTTGTGAGCTATGCTATGGTTTGAGTTTGCCCTCATAGGGTTGATGGTGTGGGTGGATGGCATTGTTCGGTTGTAAAGTGGGGCAGCAGTTGGTGAGTGGTTAATTTAAGAGTCATTGGTCTGACAGAACAACCCATGTATCCTCTCCCATGTGCGTGGGGGAAGGAGCCAGCACTGCATTCGCTGTTTGAATTGACTCCGAGTAGCAGGGAGCAGCAGCCCTATTTTGCGGAAGACAGATTTAGAAAGTTAAAGCAAGCTAACGAAGGTTAAGTTGGGAGCGGAGTTGGGATTTGAATTTAGCTTAGGATGTGCACTTTCCATTGAGAATGGTTTTGATTTTATTTATTATTATCGTTGTTTAATGCCAAAGAGAAGAGAGTCAATAGTGTTCAGCTGAGGGGAGAAAGAAAGAACATCAATGATCTCACTGAAGGGTCTGTGACTAGGCCCAGATCCCCTTGGGTCAGCTCCCTCCTGGAGCTACTCCTTTCCGATGTGGCAGCAAGGCCAGCATGGTGACCCTCATCCACACATACCTGGGGCAGAAGACTCCCTGTTGGAGAGCCCTCAGGATGTCAGTGGGTCACCTTGGTGACTGAATGGGTATTGGCCCTTCTTGGAGGTTCTCATCAGGCTAGGGAAGCTTTGACTGGCCTGGAATGACCATTAATTTGAGGACTGTGCAGACAGGTGCATGAAAACGATTGACTCTGAGACATTTTCAAAGTGACGGGATCTTCCATTCAAATGTTAACTGCTGTGTCCTTCCCCTGAGAGTCTCTGTCTCCATGGGCCCCTTCCCCACTGCTGCTTGATTGGAGAAACAGCCAGGGCATCCTCCACTTTCCAAAGCAGGGAAAAGGTGAGGCAGCAGCCAGAGGGAAACAAGGAGGTTCTTTCCCTTGGCTTTCAAGTTCTACGTGAGTAGGCTCTTAGAATGACATATAAAATAAGGTGGAAAACACTGTGTGCACCTCAGGCAATATAATAGATTTGGAAGAACACAACTAATATGAGAACAAAGCTTTCCTCCCCTTCCTTCCACCGGAAAAAAACTTCCTGGACAGAGAAGAAGTGGAAAGGGAGAGAACTTTGTAGGGTTTGTAGGGGGAGCACGGGACCATAGTGGACCCCAAGCATAGGAGTGCCACATCAAAACTGGAAGATCACCAGCTTCCCCCTGGAACCAGCATCATCAGTTACCAGCATCCCTGTGGGAACTAAGAAGCACTTGAGAGCTGCCTGTGTAGTGGGACAACATGATCACACTTACCATTGGCTTCTAGTGAGGACCTCATTTTGACAGCGATCACAATTCATTTTGACATCAGTCCAGAAGGAATGTCACATGTTTGGGCTCTGAGTCTTTTTAGTCTTCATTTGACTTCATTCTCACATATAGAATCTCTCCTCCCATTTTTCCAGGTGGAGAGTGGGGTCCTAGATGCCTGGAGAGGGTCACAGTGGAGGAAATAAGAGGCCCTCTCTTGCATTTGGATGGACTGAGAGGAACCAAGTTCAAAGTTCCTGAGGCTTCTCTCCCCTACCCTGTGTCACCTGTCCCGGTGTGAGGAAGTTTCCATAGGTGCTTTCTAAGGAGCCATATTTCTCCAGGTACAAGAATAGACAGACATCATCTTGCTGAGGCATCAGCTCATGTCTTCCCGTTGCCTGCATGGGGCCAGCAGAAATCTGTTGCTGAAGCTAGTTTTCGGGCACCAGTGCTTTAGTGTTTCACGTGCTTAAAATTCCATCTGTGCAAGTTCAGACACGACCTGAGTGCTTGTCAATTCTAGTTCAGCTCAGCCCTCCTAGGGCTCGGGCTTGGAAGAGGGAAAGTTACCTCCCTCTCTCTCATATGCCCATCCCCACTGAGCCAGCAGCTTCTTCATCTCCCCAGACCATGCCGCCTGGGACTTGGTGACAAACTTGGACAATTCCATTATCCATGCCCAGTACTTACTGAGAGTAAGCTGGGAGCTGCTAGGGGAGCACAGCTAGCCCTGGGTAAAGACAGAAGCCCTCTGAGAAAGGGGGCTGTGCTTGCCAGAACTGGACCAGCACAGTTATTGGTCACACAACCCAGGAATGGAGGCAAATCTGGTGACTTTCTGGGAACCCAGGACAAAGTATCAGCTTCCCTCTTTCTAGGCTGAGATCCTAGAATTCAAAGCACCCGGGCAACAAGGGGAAGGGACGTACGGTGGGCCGGAGATGCACCGGGGTAAGGTCAGCAGACAGCCCTTGGCGCTCCATTCCTGCTGGGTGGCTGTCGCTGCAGAGAGCTGCCCTGCCCAAGAGCACACCCTTCCCAGGGTAGGGCAGCAAATATGCCACTGCCAGTCATGCAGTTTCGGCATAAGGATTATTACGAGCCGAAGGCAGTTGAGAAGGAGCAAATACAAGAAAAGCTCTCTGCCCCGACCCTACTTGCCAAAAAGCAGGATATAAATTTGTAAAGGTGTCTCCCTCCCCATCTACCAGGAAAGACAGGAGTTAATCACCTGAGACAGCCCTAGACCCTCATCAACCCCCAGAAGGCACCATTAGGACTATCCAGAGGTCAGGGAAGGGAGGGGGCTTGTTCTGGGCTTTGGCTGGGGAGAGGGGAGGCAAGGAGCAGGTACTGAGGGCAGGGGCTGGGCACCGGCAGATGAGGTTAGCGGGGAGAAAGCAGGGAGGGCTGGACCAAAGCTGGGGGGAGGGGGCTCTGCATACGCCCCCCCCCCCTTGTAGCCCTTTCTGTAGCCACTGGCACGGCTGCCCTCCAAATGCTCTCATTCCTGCTCATCTTCTGGTACCTTCTCAGAGTCCTGGCTGCAGCCGTCTCGCAGTGCTGGGTTTCACCTCCTGCCCCTTTCCCCGGTGCTCACTGCTGGCGGAGCTCAGAGACACCCTGGAAGAGTCGCAGCCCAGCCCCTCACTGCAGACCTGGCTCCACCCACATCCAGTCTGCACTGTCAGCTGTAGGGCCACACCTCAGGCTGCACCCCTGGTGTCCTGGCGTCCCAAGACCAAACTCACCTTTCTCTGAAAATGAACATGGCAGGATCCCACATTATTTTTTTCAGGTTCTCAAACTGGAAGTCTTGGGTCTCTTCCTTTCTTTCTTTCTTTCTTTCTTTCTTTCTTTCTTTCTTTCTTTCTTTCTTTCTTTCTTTCTTTCTTTCTTTCTTTCTCTCTCTCTCTCTCTCTCTCTCTCTCTCTCTCTTTCTTTCTTTCTTTCTTTCTTTCTTTCTTTCTTTCTTTCTTTCTTTCTCTTTCTCTCTCTCTTTCTTTCTTTTTTTCCTTTCTTTTCTCCCAATGCCTCCTCCAAACCATCACTAAAATCCTACAGCTTCTTCTTTAG
>CAUYRT010100585.1:0-14228 GCA_963574885.1 Lepilemur ruficaudatus | reverse complement strand
GGGTCTCAATAGGGGAAAGGAATTCCTCAAAAACTGATTCATGTGATTAACTGTACACCTCGGTAAATTCACTGAAAATCATTTAATTGTACACTTAAAATGGAGTGTTGGTTGTACGTAGATACAGTTAGAGCACTATGTATGTACTTTCTGGACTACTTTCACAGAGTAGGTTTTTGAATGTAACAAGATAAGTCAACTTGAGTGGTGATATATTTTGGGAAATCAGCTCACTATAGATTGTGGCTGTAAACATTGTACTGTAAATGCTTTGTAGTTTTCCCCCAATAAAAAAAAATTAAAAAATTAAAAAAAAAGAAATAAATAAAAAATTCCTTTGATCCCTGCTTCACCCCTCCCACAACCAGCATCCTATTATTTATTTATTTTTGCTATCCTTGGCAGAAAATCTCTTAGAAATACTTGTATATCCTTGCTGCCTCCAGCTCATTTCTCTCATGCGCTCTTAAGTACACTCTGGTCAGACCTTTGCCCTGCACTGCACTGTTCCTGTTTTTGTCCATGGCACTAATGATGCCCGTTTTGCTAAATTCCATGACCTGTCAGCACTATGTGACACTAGAATCACTTCCTTCTCTCTTTGTATCACTCTCCTGGTTCTGCTCCAAATTCATTGCCTGCTCCTCCTCAGTCTACTTGGAATGTTTCTGTTCTTGTGAATTTTGAACACTGGAGCATCCACAGCTCAGTTCTTAAACCTCTTCCCTTTTCAATCTATGGCCATTGGTGAACTCATCCAGGCTAGTGGCCTTCAATACCTCCTATGCTGTGACTATTAGCTTTATATGCCTGGCTCAATCCTTTCTCCTGAATCTCCAGGCTCCTATATTCAAACTGCCTCCTCTACAGCTTGGCTTGGATGCTAATCACATATTTTAAACTTACATGTCCAGAGCTGAACTCCTGATTTTCCCCTCAAATGTCCGCACAGTCTTCCCAACCTCAGTTGATGGCATCATCTTCATCCTTTCAGTTGCTCAGGTTGAAAACATTGGCACCAAATCTCCACCTCCCATCTCGCACTCTCACCCTGAATCTGTCAGGAAACCCTGAAGGCTTCGTCTCCAAAATCATGCCCAGGACCCAGCCACACTTCACCACCTGCACTGCTGCTCCTTTGGTCCAAGCACCAGCATCTCTCCGTTAGGAAATTGGCCTCTCCACTCCCTGCTTTGCTTCTTCATAATCTTTACTCAACACAGCAAAATTGTCATTATAAAATAAAGTTAGCTCATGTCAGTGCTCTCTGCAAAAGCCTACCTATCTGACTCAGAATTTGAGCCAAAGTTTTTGTGATGGTACAGGGTCCCTCAGGATCTGTGCCCTGCCCCCCTTGTCACCTCTGCACTTTCCTGGCTCTGCTCCCCAACCCCTTATTCTGCTCCGGCCTCATTGGCCTCCTCACCGGCTCTCCTCACGTCAGACATGTTCCCCCTGTGGGCCTTGCCCTGGCTCTCTTCTGTGTGCCAGGAAACCTCCTCCTTGAAGTATCCACCCGATTAATGTCCTCGATTTTCTCAAGTCCTTGCTCAAATGTCACCTTTCTGAGGAAGCCTGCCCTGACCTCCCTACTTCACACTGTAGCCCACTCCATGGCACTCCCAATCCCTCTTACCCACTGTGGGTTTTTTCCCATGCCACTTACCACCTTATAACCTACCATATCATTTACTTATTTATTGTGTTTATTATAATCATCTGTCCAACCCTCTCCCTAAGAACATGAGCTCTATGAGGGCAATTATTATTAATTTTTTAGTGTTTTCTTCACTGATATATCCCAGGCACCTATGTCAGTACCTGGAACTGAATAGGTTCTTGATAAATATTTCTTGAATGAATGAATGAATGAAAAATAGCACATTGACATAATATTTTATAAAGTATTATTAGGATCACATGTTACCACCTTTAATCCTTGCAACAGTATTGTGAGGTTGGCATTATCATTACTGTTTCTCTGAGATATTAAAGTTATCAAAGATCAAGCAGCCAGGAGGGTGCTGGTGTGCTGGTGTGTGGAGCTGGCCTCTCAGGAACAAATCTGCCCCAACGTAGGGCAGCTGTGCTGTGGCTGTCCTTCCTGCGAAGGCAACATGCCTGCTCTCTCACGGCCTTGTGAGTATCTGCAGATTCTCAGACATGTGCCCTTGGAAGCTTCCGCTTTGGTGGCAGGCTTTGAGGCATGATGCCTCATTAAGGGTTGGCCTGGATGGTCAAATGCACAATTGGGAAATGACCACGTTTCCATTCATTTCTAATGGAAACTGTTTCTTGAAATTATTAGCAAACTTCCCCGTGATGAAATTCCCAAGCATGTTCTTATAGACTTTTCATTTCCTTGAGCACTACACATACTTCCCTGAGAATAAGGGAATGGAGAGCTTGAGTGCCCCTGGAGGGTTTCGCAAGATGACTTTCTCTCCAGATTGGTTCTTGGTACTCTGTAGATGAGTCTCTTGGGCATGCTTAGGCTTCCTTTTGAAGCAGTAAGTGCTCATTTCTTGGGGTAATAAATCTGCATATGATATTAAAATTAGCTCCTTTTGGGACTTACTGGAGGTGCTGACTTGGGAGCACTTTTTAGCTGAGTCCTTGGGTTACTCTGAGCAGTCTCTGGGACGAGGTGGTTGCAATAGCATAAAGAAACCTCTTTGTTAATGGAAAAATGGAGTCCCAAGGGAGCTCATTGAATTGTGAGTCACTGTTTGGGACTAGGCCAGTGGAAAGCTCACGACCTCATCTCCTGGTCCTTGGTTTCAGGGACTGGCTGGACCAATGCAGAGGAAGAGTCTAGGGACTGTTGTCAGAACCCACAGAGCCCAACTGGGTGTGGAATAGAGAACTTGGGGACCAAATACTTCCTTTGACTTCTTGTGGAAAAAAGAAATTTATTTTTCCCTAAAACAATAACTGAATGGGGAAAGTTGGTGAGGCCAGTGAGAAAAAAAATCATGGAGATAAAGTCACATTAAGTGGACAGCTTCAGTAAGCTCAGTTTTACAGACTTACAGAATCTGAGCCCTTCGAGAGAAGCAGGGAGTTAGTTCAGAAGGAGGCAAACACTGAGGGCAACCACATCTTGGTTGACTGCTCTTAGCAGAGGCTTGTGGGGTATGGAAACTTCGTCTACAGGAATGGCTGGCCCTTGGGACAGAGGAAGAGCTTACAGCAACCCAGAAGCCCTGGACACATGTCTCTGTACTCTTTATTTTCAGGGTATGCTTTCTTGTATTCTATAGGTCTCTCCTACAGATTTAAGAATTTTCTTAGTTCAATGGGCTTTTGAATCATTTTAGAGGTGAAATTGTCTTAGAAATCATTTAGTTTGATCCTCTTACTTTTCAAAGGGAAAAATTAGTCCTGTTTATGGCTTCTTACCCAGTATTCACAACTGCAGTGGCAGCATCTGCACCGATGGTGACAATGACAACTGCTGCAATGACTACAACCTCTAGCACCATTTATTCAGCACTTGCTATTAGGAGGACCCCATGTGGCCTTGTAATAGATACTCTGCATTCATTGTTTCATTCCTTCTGCAAATTAACCAGCAGTCCCCAACCTTTTCGGCACCAGGGACTGGTTTCATAGAAGACAATTTTTTCACAGACAGGGGTGGGTGGGAGGGGCAGGCAGAGCTCAGTCGGTGGTGCGAGAGATTGGGAGCTGTGAACCCAAAGCTTCACTGGCTGCCCGCAGCTCACCTCCTGCTGTGCCACCCCACCCCGCCCCCTCTGCATTCCTAAGTTTCATGAAAGACAATTTTTCCATGGACGGGGGTTGGGTTTTGGGGGCAGAGCTCTGTGGCCAGGTCTCTAACAGCCCGTGGACTGGTACGGTATGTGGCCTTGGAGGTTGGGGACCACAGAACTAGGCTGTGATCCCATTATAAAGATTTTAAAGAAATTAGGGTTTGTAAATTATTTGCCTGAGGTTACACAGTTGATGTCTAAGTCAAAATTCAGTTGTTCAGCTGTAAGGCTTGTGCTCTTTTTGCCTCTCAGGAGAGGTCAGTCCTTCTTCTCCACTTATTTTATACTTATTATCCCTTTCATGTGACATGAAAGACGAATCTTATTCAAATGAGATTTTCTAGGTATGAAATTTCCTGATAGTGTGAGGCTTTTAAAGGTTGTCATTCTAAAGAAGCCCTAGTTATTACGGTGATCCTTATCGGAGTGGGGTCTGTGGAGTAACCAGCAGCAGGGTGGTGGTGGTCAGGACTGGCTCAGGGGCGTGCAGGGTGGGAGTTTGCCTGTGTGTTTCGTTTGACACAAAGGCAGTGGAAGACTAGCCTGTCAACCTGTGGGACACAGTTGTCCCGGTGTATAACACAGGCATCTCCAGGAGGGGCTGGGACATTATGTAACTATCAGGCAGTCACTTCTGAGCAGGCAGTAGGTACCAGCTACTTTCCAGTTTTTATGGCCAACAGAGAGGGAGGAAGGGACCTTATATGAGTTACAAGGTGCGGGTGGATTTGGATCAGTAGGAGTAAGCAGCAGGACTTTGCTTGGACCCTGAAGAGCAGGTAGTGTGGCAGAGCGAAGCCTTGAAAGAAGAAATCAGGTCACAGCATGCCCGCAACTGAAAGTTTCCAAGTGCGCTCTGCTGTCCTTGGAACAAATTCCAGCCTTCATATCCTGCCTTACCCCACCCCATGGGACTCATACCCTCCCTCAGTTCTCTCCCTTTCCCACCAATCTCCTTTTGGTCAAAGCTCATTTCCTCCCTAGGGACTTTCTATAGCCTTCCTATGGATTCAAATGCTCCCCTTGAATCCCATCCTGCCGCCTCCTTCCTGCAGGTCTGGTCTCAGCTTCCCTGACCCCCCTACCCTAGAGTGAAATAGCCACCCAGTCTCCCATGTCTTGTCCTACTTATCCACATAGCAGTTACCATCATCTGTTATTTTTTCTCTTTTCAAAATTTTTTTAATTTCAAAAAATGCAGGGAGTACAAGTATTTTTTGTTACATGGATGAATTATAGTACACTGAAGTCAAGGCTTTCAGTGTACCTGTCACCAGAACAGTGTACATTGTACCCAATAGTTAGATTTTTATCCCTCACTCCCCTCCTCCTTTCCCCCTTCTTAGTTTCCAATGTCCATTACACTGATTTATGACTATATATATCTCTTGTTTAGCTCCCACTTATAAGTGAGAACATGTGGTATTTGGTTTTCCATTCCTGAGATATTTCACTTAGGATAATGGTCTCCAGTTTCATCTAAGCTGCTGCAAAAGACATTAGTTCATTCATTTTTATGGGTAAGTAGTACTCCATGGTATATATATATACACACCCAATTTTCTTTATCCACTCCTCAGTTGTTGGGCACTTAGGTTGATTTCATATCTTTGCAATTGTGAATTGTGCTGATATTTTTCTTCTTGCTCTGAGGCCTATTTATTTTCTGCCTCTGTCCCCCAGAATGTGGCATAGAGGCCCACTGTATCCTCTGTGCCTCAGTGTCTGGCAAATAGTATGTGCTCAAAAATTACGTGTTGGATGAATGAATGAATGGTGTAGTGGAACAGGTGGAGGCTTTGGGTTCATTCATCTATTTATTTGCTCATAAATCCATCCAGTGTTTGGTCCCATCTCAGCTCCAGGTTAGCTTTGACACCTTGGGTGACTTACCTAGGCAGCATGGGCCCTGGCTTTCTCCTGTGTAGGGAGACTACTTTGCACAGGTGCCATAAAGACAGAATGTGACGACACGTGTAAATCTGTGGTGAGAGAATGCTGCATACCTCTACTGAGGTGTGTGGCATATAATAGATTGGCTTGTTACGGTGCACCCAGCTCCTAGTATTGATATTAATAGGTGAATGAATCAATGTTCATTTTCACATTTTCCTTACCAACACCAGGTAATTAGTTCATTACCTCAGCCCCGTCTGGCTGCTTTATTGAGTTCAGAGAGAGAACGCAAAGCTTCCCATGGGAGAGGGAAGCATGACAGGGGTAGTGACATGGAGTTGGGGGAGGAAGGACTGGGGGTGGGGGTGGGGTTCTGCATTAGTACATGCCAAAGAGGAGAAGCTTGGAGTGCTGAGTGATTTTGAGGATTGAGTTGTTGGAGCCCCAGTGTAGCTTGCTTGGGGAATATCCTTGGCACTTTACATTGTGGTGAGAAGAGTTCTGTAGCCAGACCACTACTGGCCGTGTTGCCTGGAGGTTATGTAGATCTTCTCTTCAGAGCAGGCCATCTGGTGCTAGGCTGCCTGGGTTTGAAGCTGACTCTGCCACTTATTAGCTGTGTGACCTTGGACAAGGTACTTTACATCTTTGTGCCTCATCTTTCTTGTCTATAAAATGAAGAACATGATGATAATAGTCTGTATCTCCAAGGGGTTATGATGAAGGTTGTGTGTGCGTCAGATGGAAGGGGCTTAGAGCAATGACTGGAGCACAGTGAAATGTTATATCAGACAGAATACATATTAATAATACATATTAGCTGTTACATTGGAAGGATACTTCCTTTTATTCTCAGTTTCTTGACCTATAAAATAGGGCTAATAATACCTGCATTATAGGATTCTTGTAGAGAGTAGATGTAAGTTGTTAAACTGTAAAGTTGGTAAGAATGTGACTGGTGTAACATCAGGCACTATTATGTCCATATGCATTAGAACTTGTTCTAGTTTTACTTTCCCTCTTCTCCTCCTGTTATTTTTAAACTTGGTGTAAGATGTGTTAAAAGGCAGTTAGTGCTTAGAGGTGGAAACTACAGCCCTGTCCCAGACTCAAGATTAACTAGGCTGAGCACTTACTGTCTACAGAGAGACTCCTCAAAATAAGCCCCATTTGTCTTAGCTCAGTTGTCCAGGAAGTCAATCTCTTCTCTCCACTCTAAGTGGCCCATTAACCTACCTGGGGAGTCAAACAACTTCAGTTCTGTGTTTTCCAACAAAATATTCCAGTCTCTCTGTGGCTCCATATTCTCCTCACCTGCAAAGTGGAAGTGATGATACAGGTGCTACATATCTCATAGGGCTGTCAGTAAAATGAAGTCACAGATACACAATGCATGCATTTGAACTCTTTAAAAGGGCTCTAAAATAGGACAGTGATATCAGAGTATGCAGGAAGGTGGGAATATATAACCAAGGGCCTAGTAAGAGCAGTGTGCTCATTCTTTCCCTTCTACTGCAAATATCTTACATTTTCTCTTGTGACTTCCCCCACCATAAACACATGCACATATACTCCTCGATTTCTCCACTTTCCAAATTACTGTTGCTACCAATGGTTATTGCAAGTGGGAGAAAAGTCTATATACGTTGGAAGAAGAGACATGTGTATTGCAGACTCCCCCTACCTAATCATGTGCAGTTGCTCATCTGTGCACTGTGGCTCGGTGGGGGCAGAGGCCTCCCTTCCTGTGCACGAGGTTTCATGCTGTGAGCCAGGTAGCCATCCTTTGGGTATAAATACTGTCTCACTAGCTTGGCACAAAACACTCTCAAAATTAATTTCTGGATGCAAGGAGAAGCTTTTTTTGTTGAATTTTGAAGTAAGGGAAGGCTTATGACTTTTGGTCTGCTCTCTATGTTCTCTCTTGGAACTTCAGAAACCACTGGAATTGCCTTGGCAACTCCACAGGACAAAACTGGTCACCATTTGAACAGCTGATTCCACTGCAAACAAGGTCTGAAAAGCATTCTGAGGAGGTCATTTCGTATTTGCTGAAGTTAGATATGGGGAGGAAGATGATAGATTTGAGGAGCATGAAAGAAGAGCATTGAGTAGGGGCACCTATCCTGTGCCACAAGGTCAGAGGAAAGGGTATGCTCTTGGCTTGGATGTCCAACATCCACCATCAGTGAAACATGGAAACTTTCAAGCCCCTAAAACCCAGGAATAGTCTGTTGTTAAACACCTGTGACTGGGCGTATGGCTGCAGGCATGCGTGGACCTTCTCAGCTCTGTCTCTGTTTTGCACACTGTGCGTGTGTTTTTTGGCCTAAGACCAGCCCTACCACTTAACCTCATCTTGCCCCAGAGCTGTGGTAGTTTTGCATGGGAACATGCACCCTCTGCTCCCCTGCAGAATCTTGTATCCTCTCAGGGAAAGTCATGTGGTGTGTTAGCGGTGAAGTGAGAGGGAGCTATGTACACACAGGGCCCAGCTGAAAGTGACTTTAGCACAGAGTTTATTTAATATATCCTCCAAATTGTATTTTGAAGCCTTTGTTAACAAGAAAGCACTCTCTTTTTGAGCAGTGGGAGTGTTTTATAAATGGAATTTGCAGACCAGCAATGCTCCCATTAATTTTCCCTGTCTACAATTACTATCATTACATTCTTAAAGCACTTTTAAAATAAACTACACCATGATGTAATGTGCATGCTGAGCTCCAGTGAGCAAGACAACGGGGCAGCAGCATCTGGACTCTGGGCTGCTATCTTCTAGGGAACATCTTGATGGCTATAATTACTGTCATGTTATGGGAACTTAAAAAAAAAAGGCGCCAGAGTTCCAAATAAAACATAAAATGGCTTTGATATAATAAATGTTACTATCGTTGTTTAAAAATGTTGTGACCCGTCTGCTATAGTTTCTGAGAAAGATATTTTCCAGCACTTGATATTCCCCCCCTCTTTCATATTCTATTACTGTAGATAAGGATGAAGAAAATCCTTAGGACAGACTTGTGTTAAATTAATGTAACACAATGCCAGCATTGTCTTTCTTCAAGATGAACTTTCAAATTAAATTTGGCATGAGCTTTACCAGAACTCCAAACAGCTTTGCTCCAGAGACACTGTATCCACCCTATTAGGGAGAATTAATAATTCAAATGTTAGGGTTGTGGTTAATTGCACTCATTAGGATAGGGCAAGGCTGAAGCATTTTCCTGTAGGATACACCCACATCCATTACCTCTGGACGAGGCATTCAGAGCAGTTTAGGCCATGCCAGAGGAATAGAACTATATAAAATGCACACATATTATAAATGCCATCCCACGGGATCCACTTTGGAAGGGCCCATAATGAATCTGGTCTCAAGTATTGGACCAATTTCTGTATAAAGTTATGAGGAATCACTTATATGAGGAAGAAGTCACCCATCGTGTATACTGACCCATGGCGGTAATTCACTCAATTTCTCAAGGAAATTTTATTATGTGAAATTCATTCAACCTTGTGAAATTCAAGTTATTATTTCATAATGGGTATTAGCAACTTTAAGAAAGGCAGTGCATCTTACTTAGGCAATTGGTTAGCTTTGATCATGGTGTGTCCACTGACCCCAAGTGGAGCTGATCATTTTTCTCTGCTGGTTTGCTGATGACATCTTTAAGTTTGAGGAGGGACTACTGATGTAAGAGTTGGGACTTAACCAGGAAAAATCTTTTTGACCCAATCTGGCTTTCATCATAGTCAGTGAATTTGTAGAGTAATTTTTTTTGCTTGTGTCACATCCATTGACTACCTCTCCATGTTCTCTTGGGTAGTGACTTCTTTTCATTTCATTTGGTATCATGTTTCCCTTTCTCCGTATGTCCTCTCTGTGGCTGGTTAGCAGTAAGTTAGACCACAGAATTGAGGGAAACAATGGTTCAATCTCCAGGTAAGTTTCTTCAGCCTCATTCTGTGTAGTCAGCACTGGCCAGCTCCCTGGACAAAACATATGAGATCGTACCAAGCCAAACCAGGTGGGGTGGATGGATGACCCTGGTAAACCATCACACTTTTGGAAGAACTAATCCAAGCAGAGGTTCTACTGATAACAAATATGTCAGACCTTCTTTGGAAGGTACACGGACCAGAGTGCATAGTTAATGTCTGTGTTTCCACACCTGCTATCCAGAAGATCTTGTATTCATGAGACACTCTCCAAGGTCTGTTCTTACTCAGAAGTTAGACTTAGTTTTTGCACTCCATAGTAATGTTAGGTTGGAGAAAAATGGTAAATTAGTTTGCAAGAAATGTGAGGTCAATTGATGGAGGGAAATTTGCATGCAGTCCTAAAGTCCAAGTCAGGTTTTAATTTTGATTGATGATACAGCTCTGAAAATGCACAATTTTTACTTTGTCTGGTAAGGATGCTTCTGTCCTTTGAAAAACAGCTGTACCCATGTATGGCTCTTTCCACCCCTTTATTGTGTATGGCTCCCAAATACTGCATGCTCAATAAGGCTAATAGACTGTTGTAATATTCCAAAGAATGTTTGTATAAGTGATCTTTCTAGAAAACAAATTGAACCTTCCCATGGAAACAATATACAATTTTAGCATTAAGTAGTACTTCATAAAGAGACTTCAGTAACATTGAGCATTCAATCTACTTTCTGTTTGTTGAAGTGTTTATGGCTCCTACTCAAGACAGGAGAAATAACAAGGAAAGAAGTGACTCTGAATACAGAACATTTTATTACACGAGTAAAAAAAAATGAGAGCATATCTGTTAGCTCTTGCCAACTTTTGAAATATGGATTCCATTTGTCTTTATTACACTCTATTCCCACAGTGCCTTTCCTCTATTTATTAATTTTTGAATGTTACTATTAAACAGAGATATGTGCCTACTAGAAACAGTCAAAGGTATATCAAGAAACTTTACAAATGAGAAAAATATATTTTTACTATTCTGTCAATAAATTAGGAGGCATGCCATTATTGTAGTTTATAATCCCTTTTTTAAAAAGTCATATGTATTATCACAATGAAATGTCTTGTCAAATCTATAATAATCATGATGACTCATAGATACGTGATTCTTCTTATTAAGAAAAAAAGGACAGGAAATCCAATATAAATGAGCTGTTTTCCTCAGTAGTGTAATAAAACATGTATACTGGTATATGAGTTTTTGATTATATCATCCACTGATAATCTTTGGGCTCATTTCCTCCCTGCAAAGAATCAGTCTCCTTCCTCCCAGCACCAGCCCCCTTTGGCCACTAACATTTTAGAAATGCTATTCCCTGAGCTGGGGAGGAGGCCTCCCAGTCACAGCCACCACAGTATAGTATATTTTAAGAGCTGTAAATTTTCACCATCAGATTTGAGCCAAGGGTGTTAAGCTCCAGAAGATACACATCTGCTTCCTACTCAAATGGTCTTTTGTTGTGCTTCTTGGTAGATGGAGAGTTGTAATGCCACAAGAATAAATCCCAATGGGTGTGTGTGTGGGGTAAATCATGGCATTTCATGACTACAAATATATCCAACCTTAATTCTGTTTTTAAATTCTTTTCTGAGTTACATGATAATATTTTATTGCTCTTTAATGAACAGAGTGAGTCACTGTTAAATTTCTAAAGTGAAAAATCATTTTTTAACCTGAGTCATAACCCCTGAATATATCTGGTTTCTAAGTTTGGATTTCCAAAGGTCAGGTTTTCCTAAATAGGATCGCATGAATACAGGGCCAGAAAACAAAAGAAATGTCCAAGCAGCTACTTGAGAATGGTGTCTATAGTCCCTGCCAATATATTCAGCTGAGAAGTATTTATTAAACACCTACAAGATTAATTAAAGAATACTTAGTGTTAGATGTATACTTATGTTATCCCTATTCTAATACCTCACTAACCAAGAGGGAAAAGATGATAGACCAATGTCATAGCTCGCAGCAATGCAAAGAGATAAATATAGTCAGTCCTCAATTTACAAAGGGGGTTTGTTCAAAACTCTGTTTGTAAGTCTTTCTTTTGGAACTGTCAATGCATTTTCCCATAGAAACGAAATTATAAATGGTAGTGAGGTTTCCCAGCCAGGCTTCAGAATATACTTAACCCATATACAGCTGAAAACTAGTATGAGAGAACTTGATCACCAAATTTCTATGGAAATATGCATTTACTTATTCACTCCATCCTTGACTTTCCTTGATTCCATCCTTCTTTTCCAGCAAAACAAAATTGGCTCAAACATCCTCTGAGAGTCTTGCCTGACCCCTCCACCTCCAGCTTACCATCCTGGTAAGAAGTGCTTGGTGGGAATGCAGAGACACTGTGGATCTTGGATGGTAGGGCATCACAGTAGCACCAGGCAGTCACTGTCCATTCCTCAGTCTGTGTGCCCAGGTGGAATAGAGCACACTGTGTTACTTGAGTACACAGGATGGTAAGCTGGAGGTGGAGGGGTCAGGCAAGACTCTCAGAGGATGTTTGAGCCAATTTTGTTTTGCTGGAAAAGAAGGATGGAGTCAAGGAAAGGAATGAGAGTGGGAAGTTGCTCTGGGTATGGGGTGGGCATCATCATGAAGACCTAAAAGTTCTTAGCCCAGGAAGGATGTGGGGAGGTTGATTATCATGGAAGTGAGGGCCAGATCAATGAGGACATGAGGACTGACAGATGTGAGTTTATGTGTCCCATTTGGAGATGAGATTTCAAAGAGAGGACTGACACGATCATATTTACACTTTACAACTTCACTTGGTCACAGTGTTAATACTGGTGGGAGAAGCCACTAGCACAGGACAGGGAGAAAGCCTGGGAGCCTGTGGGGGCCATCTGAGGGCATTGAAGAGGTACCAGGGCAGGATAGGTGGGCAAGGAGAAGAGGAGATGGAGTAAGGATGTTAAGGTGGTCAATTTGATAGGACCTGAAGACAGATTGGATTTTGGTGATGAGAGAACATCAGATAAATAGAAAAAGATGGTAATACTATTCACACACGCATGCACGCACACACAAAGGAAGTGATGAGAGGTGCCGTTTGCCCCCTGGGAGGAGGAGAAGCTCAGTTGCAGGTGTGTGCTGGGTCATTACTCCACTCAGAGGGTTGGTGCTCAGCAACAGTCTAGGCAGGAAACCCAGCAGGTGAAAAGCGAGACTGTAAGAGTGGATATGAGGATGCAAAGGGGAACCAGAGATGTGGACCACAGCCGGAAGGGAGCAGACGTACCCGGAAGTTGAGACAGAAGAAAATTTCAGAGAAGACAACAGAGGCAGTGGCTCCGAGATCAGGATTGAGAAATGAACATTGGATTTACCATTTAGGAAGATATTGGTGTCCCAAATTCCAATTCGGGAGACCAAGAATATATCTTTCTTTGTCCTGTGCTGGTGGCTCTGTCATAGAACAAAGAAGTTGTACTATGATGACATGGATGAGGGTGGGGCTGTTGGCCTACGTCACAGGGTAGTGACCATGGGTGGGAATCGTGGTGGTGGACAGCTTCAGCCCTGAGGGGAGGGACGCTGGAGGGTGACATATGGGGGATGTGTGTGTGTGCACACGTGTGCACAGAACACCATTCCAGTGGCGGAGGGGGAGAGACCCAGGGAAAGTGTCCTTATGGTAATCAGCTGTGGGGGATGAGAGGGCCACAGACATAGGTTATCAATAAGCTGATAAGTAACTTACCAGTCACTGTATTATCATTATTACCAAAAGGACCATATTTAAGAAAGCATGAGGATAACATGCAAAGTCCTCAGCAGAATGCACAAGTTGGTTTTCTGCTGGCCTCGTCTCTCGCCCTCTTCCCGCCACGTTCCCCACATGGGCGTGCTGCCCTTCTGCAAAGACTCCACTGCACTCTCGGACTCCTCCACGCCCTCCACACGTGGTTTCATTGGTCACGAATGTTCTATACTCCTCGGCTCAGCAGTCTTCCTAAACCACCGAGCCCACAGGCTGCCTCCTCAGTAGAGCCTCTGGCAATCTCCCTGGGACAGCAGTTTTTCCCATCTCTGCCCCTCAGCCCTTTGCTCAGACCTTTGTTCCATAAAACAGTGCAGCTTAAAAATGCATCTATCTCCCCTCCTGGACTGTGAATTTGAAAACCGTGGAGGTGCTTGTGCATTTGGATGTTTTGAGTGTCTAGCACAGTGCTTGCCCTATGATGAGAAGGTTTGTTTACTGACAAGACCTCACCAAATCCAAAGGTTAGTCGTTATAGCTTTTGGTCAGGAAAGATGGCCCTAAACCCGACTGCTGTGGGAATGGTAGAGATCAGCGCCTCGGTCTCCTTGGATAGGTATATTATGGGAAGGTGCCTGCATGCTCTTAAAGCTTTTATACTAATAAGTTGCACAGATTCCTAGAGCTGTGTCTTCAGTGATATGGGACAGCCAGGGTGACTCACGATTTTTTTTTTTTTATTGGGGGAAAACTACAAAGCATTTACAGTACAATGTTTACAGTCACAATTTGTAGTGAGCTGATTTCCCAAAATATATTACCACTCAAGTTGACTTATCTTGTTACATTCAAAAACCTACTCTGT
>CAUYRT010100583.1:0-14966 GCA_963574885.1 Lepilemur ruficaudatus | reverse complement strand
TAGCAACAACAGGAATCTCTCCAGCAGTGCTTTCCAAGCCAAAATCAGAAAGTTCATGGCTAAAGGTTTTGCGGCTAGCTACAGCAAAGTTGAGTTTGTGTCCAGCATCCAGGAATTTCTTTGCCACCATCATTACTCTGTTTCTCCAGTAGTTGGAACCTTTAGCATTCTTTTCATAGTCTACATCATAGTAAGCAATTAATAAGTCCTTGCCCTGTATCAAATCTTTATTGTCTTCTGTCATGTGGGGGCAGATACCAAAAATGTTTTCCTGGATAAACTTTTTAATCTTGCCACTGGCCATTTTCTGTTCTGCATATGCCACAGTCTTGTCCTCAAACTTGTTAATGAGATGTGAAGGATGAAATAAGGTGATACCCTCTCCATTATCATCATACTCGTTCACCAAGGACTGAACATTGGTGTGTGCAAATCGGTAATTACCCCTCAAGTTGCTGGCTGCTTTTAAGAACTCAGAGTGAGCTTCACTGAATAAATCCTCGAAAAAACCCACTACAGAGGCATCTTTATCACCAATGAATTTCTTAAATTCTTCCTCAGTCTTGAGAGGAACTGAAGCTGGTCCTGCCTGCTTCTTCAGGTGGCTGACAATTCCATCAGCAGTCCTAGGTCCATCATAAGCACCTGCTTCTTCACCATCTCTAAATATCTTCAGGGTTGGATATCCACTGACTCCATACTTATTACAAGTGTTTGTGTTGGCAGTACAATCAACCTTTGCTAATGGGACTATTCCTTTTAATCTGGTAGCTGCAGCTTCATACTCAGGGGCAAGTCTCTTGCAGTGTCCACACCTATATGTACATATATATAAAATTACCAAATTCTCAGTTTAATCCTACAAACTTCTTAATTTTGTCTCACAAGGCAGAATTTATAATATAATATATGTATAATACTAATATGTAAATTACTTTTGAGCTAACATATGATTGCAAAAGCAAAAATATCATCTGAATAACATCCATTATTGCTGAGGTAAACCAGAGCTCTCAGAAGGTAAAGGTCTTATCTCAACCCTGAGGTTGTCTCTACAGCTCTGGCTCACTGAAATGTTCACTTTAAAATCTGTAAATATTTTAGTTTTTGACTGTAGCATAATTTACTTAGCAGTTTACTTATAGTGGACAGTAATAATTTTTATCTTCTTGTTGTTATAAATGGCTCTTCCCATGAACTTCCTTGACCATGAGTCTTTGCTCATATATTCACTTATTTCCTAAGACTAGCTATATAGAAGTAAAATCACCAGGTCAAAAGGTAAAAGATTTTTAATGTTCTTTAAAAATATTTCCTAAATTGCTTTCTAGAAAGGCTATACCGTCTGACACCCTCACCCTGATGATATATCACGGTGCCCATAACTCTCACTCTTGCCAGCACCGAGTGTTATCTTTCATTATCATTACCAATTTGATAGATGAAAACCAGTATCTCTTTTTGATGCTATGTTGTGTTAAATAAAACAAAGCATACTAAACTATATATGCAATATGATCTCAATAATATAAAATTATGCCTAAAACATGGTAAAAAAAACACTTGAAAATGTCAAAACTTTTAGCACTTGGTGGTAGAATAGATCACTACTTTTTTTCATGTAACATTAATAATAGTAGTAATATGTACTACTGATTCAAAAGCTACCATATTTCAGGAAACAGGCAATTTTCATGCAGCATTTCATGAAAAGTTTTAATCCTTAAACCATCTATTGTATTATAACCTCATTTATAGAATAAAATGACTGAGCCAAGAAAACTAGGTAGAGGCTGGGCCAGTATTTAAACTCTAGTTTACCTAACTCCACAATTCTTGCTTTTTCCTCTTCTTCCTCCTAATTTCATACATTTTTGCTTGTCAATGAGCATTTATTCTTTTTAAAATCATAAAAAGCAATAAAAGTCATGTTTATAGTCTGACCCAAATAAAAGGGCCCCTGACTAAAGCTGTTGTCAATAAAATTTGACAAAAGAAGCTCATTCTCTACCTCAAGGTGGTGAACATGAGATACCCCGGACATCTCAACAATGACCAGGAGTTGCCCAAATGCCAAGGGTCATCAGCATCATTACCTGGAGTATGACTTCCTTGCATCCCTGAAAACCCACCACATCGGTGGCTGCCTATCCCAGCATAGATTTCCTTGGCTTTGGTTTGTAGCATATCTCTCTGGCCATGAGAAATGCTACCTACATGAGCAAAGTCAGAATCCAACTTTTGCCCTTCCTGAATTAATGGTAAGATTATGCTTTGTCTGTATTAGTATCAATTTTACTAATTTTTAAGAAGACAGCAGGCAGGAAGTAATGATATGAATGTGATGTGTTCTTGTGTTTATAAACGGCAAGTATGCTTCTGTTGTTATTAAAGTCCAGATAACAGCTAGAAAATTTTTAGTGATAGTCTTTAAATACACACACTATTTTAAATATGTATTGTCTACCTAAAATATTAGCAAATTTGCAAAACAGCCTGTATAACGTGTCTTTTAAAGATACATTTGGGTAGATTTTTTAAAATATACTACTTAATTATCATTATAAGCTATATAAATATATGTTTGCACATAGATGAATACAATAGCTATTTGATAGAAGCTACTTTTTAAATTGTTATTTTTGTGTTTTTATTAAATCTTAATATGTTAAATATTAATATTGATAACCCAATACACAGAACAATAGAACAAAATAATGAATATTTCTACGAGAGGAAAAAGTCCCAAAGTCAACTTTTTTAATATTTGAAGAACAGGTTGACCGTGTATGTGATACACTCAGACACACTGTCAGACATTTCTGCCAGTAAGAAATAAGCATTAATAAATCAGACTTTGTTAGACCTTCAGGTGAAAGGAACTAGGGGAACATCTTCTGTTGACTTGTTATAAGAGAAATAACTTTTTATAATGATTTAGTAATGGCTCCTGTCTGTTTCTAAGGCTAAAATGTCAATGACCAGACCCTATTCCTCTGGCCCGATGCCATGGCCTCATTTCATTTTAACTCTAGTCATCTGCTACTTGTTGATCTCTGTGACAACTTTAGGATATTCACATTCCTGGGAAAAGTGCCGCCAAATTACCCACTTCTTGTTTTCTAAGAGCCATAGTAGTCTGGAAGTCTGATAAAGTTTTGTCTTTCCCCATTTCCCCTAAAATGTCCAACTGATAGTTTCACAAGCTTCTAATTTGCTAGTTGTTCTTTATATTTTAAAATATGTGGGTTTCTCATTAGAAAAGGAAAGTATTTTAGAAATCTTAATGTATACTCTTTTAAGTGAGAAACTGAGGTTTTTTTCTAGCATACAAAAAGAAATGGTTTACAATGCCAAAGAGAAATTAATATAAAATTATTATTTAAATTTTAAAAAGATGCAAGTCCTGCCAAATATTCTGATTTTATTGCTAATAGTTACTTCCTGGTGCTAATTTTACCTATGAAGGGTAGTATAATGGAGAGAATGATTTAAGCTTAATTTGGAAAGGAAAATTAAGAAATCCATATCTTACATAGTCATAAGATTATTTTGAATCATTGGTTATTCATTATAGGAGAACAAATTTTTAAAAAGAAAATTTCAAATACATTGCACCATACCATGTCATATAAAGAAATTTTTTTTAAAAAAGCAGATTTCTATAATATATACCTTGCCACCTAACAGCAGTAAAACTGTATTAAATGCTTACCCTTCTTTGACTTGTGTCTTGCCAATTTCAGTTTTCTCATTCTACCCAACCAAGTTCTCACATATAAATATAAAGGATCAAACCAGAAAAACCTCTGACCTTTTTCAGTAATAGAAATTATAATTAACCTATATTATATTCATCCCTAAAATATTTATTAAGTATTGCTATGTGCCAGGCACTGTGTTAGGCTCTAAGAATACAACAGTGAGTGAGAGGAACGTGATCCCTGCACAAACCTAGTACACCTGTACACCCTAGTGAGAAAGTCGATGATGTTGCATCACTGCCCCATTGTTGTTTTTCTCTCACTAATGCCCTGGCCTGTCCCAGTGAAGGACTCTACTTTTCACAGATTATTTAAAAGTACAAGATCACTTGACTATCAAACCAAATACACTGTAGACAGTTATCATATAAACTTGACTCAAAGGTTAGTGATATACAAAAAGATTCCATTTCCATTTTTTTACTGACAGCTTCAGAGCCAAGGGTACTTTGGCTAATTTTATTTTTATTTTTATTTTTAGAAATGCCAAGTACAAGACAGGTCCACACATCAATGGAGTGGCTTGTGTTTAGGAAGACTGGGGGCGGGAGGAGGGGGACTCTTGATCTCCATTTCTCTTTCTCTCTTTCTCTTTCTCTTTCTCTACCTCTATCTCTATCTATATATCTCACTTTAAAT
Source organism: Lepilemur ruficaudatus (assembly GCA_963574885.1). Taxonomy (NCBI): domain Eukaryota; kingdom Metazoa; phylum Chordata; class Mammalia; order Primates; family Lepilemuridae; genus Lepilemur; species Lepilemur ruficaudatus. Next base: position 10,563 of record CAUYRT010100583.1, on the reverse strand, counting down.
AAATAATGAGTTCATTAGTTCCTAGTGTATTCCTTTTGCACTAGCTGAAAAAGGATTTTATCCTACCTGGTCCATTTTTCTGCAGGGAAAATCCCTGTCTGAGATTCTTAACTACCTTGAGGGTCAGAGGATTCTTTTGAGAATCAGAGGAAGGCGATGAACCCCAGGCCTGGGAGGTAGGGGGAGCCAAAGAAGGCAGGAAGTACCTATGTACAAACAGACAAAACTCTGCATACAGTCAGGTAGTCTATACCCAAAGTAAGCAACTCCATATCAGAATATTCAGAAGATTGCATTTCACAAAGTGTGTTCTACAAAAATTGGTATTACCGTTACTGGGGATGGGGGGCAGCATTCCCAAAGGGAATGAGTCTGAGAAATGCTAGATTTAAAAATGATTTTTCAAAAACTTTTGGTATGTAAATGTACACTGCACCTCCCTAAAAAGATGATGTACATATAGCAGTAGCTCCCTGACTGCTCTGAGGATGGAAGCCACTTTCCATATTCACTCTTGAATTGTCTCTTCTGACAGGTGTTCTAAGAAACACCTTGAGAAATAATTCATTCTTCACATCCTTTCCATGCTCCCAGATCCATCAATTGAATCTGGCTGAAGATCATTTGCTATGAGAGAAAAGTCAGTCGATAATGTTAAGATTAATAGTCAATAATTGTTGAGACGTGAGCGTTAAAAACATATAACTGTCCACTTGATTTGATGAAACTTTTTGCTTTTTATTCAAACCTGGTCACTCAAATGCAATACAGGTATCGTTAGAGCAGTTTCTAACTGTTTCAGCTTTTTCTCATATTAAATATGGATAAATATAGTGTGTCCCTCAAACCATTATCATTAGAGTTAAATTAGTTAGTACATGTGAATGTACTATAAATGAATTAGATCAGTGTCCAGCATATAAGTACGCAGTAAATATCAGCTATAACTTTTATTTTCTGTAGTTATATTGATATATTTTGTTGATTAAGTATCACTAAATTAGCAAGGAATAATTTATATAGCTACAGAGAGATAAGTATTAATATCTACAGATAAGTATTAATATTTTCAAAAGTAGTCAGTGACTATTCTGTGTCAGAATATCTGAATATAAACTGAAATATCTGGGGGGAAAAGTTCGGATATTTGGTGGGGGAAGCCATTTCTTATCTAGAGAGTTGTTTGCATTTCCATTTTGTTTACTGCAGATATATAGAGCTACATCACCATTTAGAAACCTGGTTAAAGAGTAAATTGAAAATGGATCAAATTCCTCATCTTCATACTTCTTTGGCATTATTAAGTTTCTTTAAGGTAGAATAAAATGAGTGATATGATTAGGGCCTGAGGCATTTAATGGCAAAACAACAGCCTTCTGTAAAGTCATCATTACCCATGTAAGGACAAAAAACACAAAGCAACTCAAACCTGTCTTCATTCTACCTTGACCTGCCTCTTTACAAGAAACCCAGCTAGAGGGAATTGGGAGAATTCTGTTTTCTCCTACTGCTCTCTCTGCTCCCATTGCTTTCTTTCCTCATTAAAACCCATTTCCTACCTCATAGCCAGCTTGCTCCCCTGGTTATAACTCTCCCATAATGCCCCATCATGCTTAGAATGGAATCCTTCACTCAATCGACAAGGCCCCACAAGATACTGCCCCTTCTGACCTTCAATATACACTACTCTTCCCCACGTAGGCCTTTTTTCTTGTTCACTAAGCCAAGCTCCTTCCTGCCTCAGAGCCTTTCCACTTGCCATTGCATCTACCTGGAACGTTTATCAGATCACACCTGACCTAACTCCATCTTACCATCTGAGTTCATAGGAAATGGTAATTGAGCATGAGACCTCTTCCAACAGGCCTTCCCTGACCACTCTACCTAAGGTAGCCCTCCTCTCCCTGATCATTGTCTGAAAGACCACCAGTTTTATTTTCTTTTAAGTACTAACACATATTTGACGTTAACTAATACATTAATATTAGCACCAAAACTGTTCTAGTGAGTTATCTCCACAGTATAAAGGAAGTCTTCCATATCCGTTCCACTTTAGGGAGAAGTCATCCTTTTTTACTTATTAAGTCCAAGCCACTGAACTGAGATAAATATTAGCTCATTTCTATCACTTACAATAAATTACAAGGTATATAACTGTTAACATTAATTTTAAAGCTATCCCTTGGGTATAGGAATAATAGTAACAGAGGAAATGAAAGCTCATATATTCCATTTGCAAAGTATTTTACAGTTTTCAAAGAATGGGCTTGTTATATCTCTTAGCTGATCCTGTAACAACTCTAGAATGATCAAGAATTTATAAAATCATACAATTTGAACATTAGAAGAAAACATGCAAACCTTAGAACCAGCCAATCCTCTAATATTTGCATCCTTTCTATGTTGTTCCTACCAAGTGGTTATTCTCCATTAATTTCAGGAATTCACAGCCTCTTGATGTAACCCTTCTTGTTTGAAGACCTCTGACTTTTGCAATCCCTAAAAGATGAGAGGAGATAGGCTTCACAGTAATCCCTACCCTTGGTCCTATTTCAATATCTAAAATCCAAGCGGAATAAACTTAATCTCTCTTTTACACATCAGCCTTTCCTGTTTCTGAAAACAGTTGTAGTATCCCTCTAACTTTTCTTTTCTCTGGAGTAATATCTTTAGTTTCTTCAACTATTCTTAATATGCCATTGTTTCAAATTCTCACCAGGGAGTCATCTTTTTAATTGACGCTGCTTTCTTTATAGCCTGCTTAGCAGGTGGAGCCCAGAAATGAACCACTTGCCACTAGTAACCAGGTCACTGAAGAACAAAGCAGTCTGTCAAAACTCATGTTCATGATGTCAAAATACAATAACCACAACAACAACAAAGCATATCAAACTGCCCTGAGTTTAACACATGGAGAGAAGAAAAACCAAAAGGAAAGAACCTGGAAAACACTGGCTCCTCTTACACTCCCCAAACACATCCCATCCTCTAATCATTTCTAGTCTCTTCTCTTAACTTTTTTTGCACCTAAATTCATGACAGAATCTCCTTTCCTAAATTTTTAGAGGTAAAAAACCTTATTTGGCTCCCACTATATGAAGTTGTCAATATGTGATTATTCTAACTTACAAAAATAGCAATTTCTTGGAGCTCAACCCAATGTATCGGTGCATAGAAACAAAACACACTGAGGACATTGCTCAAGTGAGAAAATGGTCAAAGGAGAATAAGGAACTTACAAGCAATCACAGGCTGGACAAAACCAGGACCAGAAGCCAGACTGCTAAGCCAGTGCTCTTACCACCATATCACAGGGTCTCTCCAGGGCCTCTCTTGGATTCCTAGAGAGGAAGGAAATGTGCTATTTCGCAAGACAGATTCCATCATTCTCTCCATGTTAAACATATAAAAACAATCTGAGAGAAGTTTATCAACTTGGCCAAAATCACAAGTGGGAGAGTTGGGAACTTAACCATGGGTGCCGTGACTCCAGAGTGAGGGGCGTGTAGCCAGTGTGACAGTTTCAGTATTTCACTGCTACCATTTGCCTTTACTATCAATAGTTGCTGGTTTTGTGGGTTTTGGGAATTTTTTTTAACTTTAAAAAGTCTTAGAAACTAAATGACCAAAATCTGTTTTCTCATGTCTTTTTTATGAGCCATTTTTTCTTACAAGCCACATAAGAATGCATATTTGATTTATATCTTTAGACACTGGAAACCATGGAAACAATTTTAAAAAGCTTGAGAGGTTAAAAGCACTTGTACGAAAGCCATTCCCAGGTCCAGGTTTTGTCCCATTGCAGTTTTATATCTAAATTATGAAGCTTTTCTAGAAATTGATGAGTTCATAGGGAAAATGCTGAGTCATTTTCATTATTGCATTGATTCTACACAGGGGTATCATCATAATGTTTGAGGAAGTCAAACAGTCACTGTGTTTTCTTTAATTTATATCTCAGGTCGATGGAATCATCAAATCATCTATGCACATCTGTTAAAGTGATTCATGCTTATGCTCAGGTGTTGGATAATTTCATCCCTCATCTTCTTTCAGATGAAGGACTGGCAGTTCTAGAAGCCTCCAACACAAAGTCACACAATTCAGTGGCTTCAGTAGCATTCTAAGTTTAAAAACACAAGCTTCCTCTAAACGGGTGGCTCTTCAGGTGTCACAGCAGCAGCAGCCAAAATAGCAATAACCATGTCAAAGTCATGAGAATTACAGTAGTTCAGAAAACAACTTGCCATGTGGAAAAAAAATGAAATTACTCTGTACTTAGGTCGCCACTTTCATTGCAAAGTACTTTCAAAATGAATTTGTGCCAAGTGGGGCTCAAGCCAAACCTTCTCTTCTTCACAGCTCACCTTGCCTTAGTTAAAATGTAAAAATCGTGACAGCACCACCATTTCCACACACTGTGGTGTGTGGTTAACAAAGACAACCAGCAATCATTCAGCGAGGAAGAAAAGTGAATGCTAGAAGCAGAGGTGTTCAAGATTACCTGTGGAGCTCAGCCGTGAGTAATGGCAGAGTCCTCATTTTCTAATAATACAAACTATTGATCCCCAGGTAGTCATTTGTTTATGTTATGGTCTGGAACCCAAGAAATGACCACTGAGTCCAGATTCAGAATTTAATGGTGAGCCTTTAATAGCTGGCCAGCGGCATACTCTCTGCCCCAGTCGGAACTGGGTTAAGAGTGCGGCCCTACGCCTCAGTAGTACAGAGTTTATATACATTTTTCTACCAGGAAATGGGTAACTAAATACATAGTTTGAAACAATTTAGCATTCTTTTTCCAACCTGGTGGTCTGGGTCTGGCCTCAGATCACCTGGTGCAATTAAACAGGCTGTGCAAGCAAGGTTACAGAAGCTGATAGCATCAGTTAAGAGAATACAGTTTGCTTATAATTCTTAAGCATAATTCTTAAATCATCTTACACAGAACAAAGTACATCTCTTACCCCTCAAATAGTCACTGTAAGATTTAACTACATACAGCTGTGTTGTAACGTCAATCCCTCCACCAAGTAGCCTTTAAATCATCTATTTTAATTCTTTTTCCCTAACTATGCTAGCAAATGAGGAGACAATCATATATACCGTTAGTGGGCAAACAGCATTTTTCTTGATTCTGCAAATGGACTCTGATCAGTTGCCTGGGGTTGTATTGATTACAATCTTCACCAGGGAGTGAACCAGGTTGAGTAAGCTCGGTAATGCTTTAGACAATTCATCACGAGTTAACTGCCTTGTAAATTCTTTCCCCTGTTCCTAAGAAAATAGCTGCTGTTTTCAAGATGGCTGTACTATTGCTCTTAGCCCTCTACATTTTACAATACACATTAGGTAACTTTTGTCTCTGCTCCCACACCACGGCAGTGGATCCTTTATTGATAACATGTTCTTAGCACTGCTGAAGCTGAATAGAGAGGTAGATGTGGCCAACCACTCCTGACTCACAGGCTCATGACTACCCAGGGGCACTAAGAAAGGACCACGAGAAGAGGAAGGACTTGGGGAACCGGGAGATAGAGCTGTCAGGTAGTAAGAGGACAAAAAAGAGAAATTAGGGATAGAAACAAATTTGAGTAAATTAAACATAACTCGTGCAAGTTCTGAAAATAAATTGGTGTCACAGGGACCTATGTATATCTGTTTCCATTCCCTGGCAAGATAACAACATATCTACACACAAAATTTATGATCCTAACACTCTAGGAGGCCAAGGCAGGAGGATCGCTTGAGGCCAGGAGTTGAAGACCAGCCTGAGCAAGAGCGAGACCCCATCTCTATGAAAAATAGAAAAAATTAGCCAGGCATGGTGGCATGCACTTGTAGTCCCAGCTATTCAGGAGGCTGAGGCAGGAGGATCATGTAAGCCCAGGAGTTTGAGATTGTTGTGAGCTATGATGACATCACTGCACTCTAGCCTAGTCAACAGAGTAACACCCTGTCTCAAAAAAATAAATTAATTAATGAATTAATTAAAAAAAAACACCTTAGGAATACTCATAAGTGAAGCTCATTAGTAAAACAACCTTAACATGGTAACTATATAAAAGGGAGACCCCTGAAATCTCTCAACTATTGCTTAAACAGCCATATTAACTTTGTGTGTATTTCAGTTAGCTGCACTGGTAATCACAGTAGAATGAATAGGTGGAAATGAAAAACGTAGTAAGTCAATAATAAGGGTGGTTTAATACTGCCACCCACACAGTAATTTTAATGTTTCCTGAATCTAGGAGATTTCCACTTTCATCCTTAAGTGAACTTTACTGTGCTTTGGCATTGATCTTGCTACTTTTCTGTAGACTCAATAAGATTGAAAAGGAAAGTGGCTACCCCCCATGGACCTTCCAACTGACACCTCTACAAATCTTGAATTGTGTTGGGATCACAGAAAACATGAAAAAATGCCAGCAATGCAAGAGAACAAGCAGAACTGGTGGTTGACCTAACTACCAAATATCTATAGGACTTTCCACATGTAAACACATTCTGATTGTGTGTGGACTGTGCCTGTTAGGACAAATTTTTCTGCTGAGGATGTGAGGAAACACTGCCAAATAATTACTACTTGGAAGTAACCAATGCTCTTTAGATGAAGTTATTTTTTCCTTAGTATGACATTCCTTCTTTCAAACTTACAGAGGAATAGGTAATTCGTTCTGGCACAGTGGAAAAATGTGAAAATAAAAGAAGCAATTTTGCATTTTCTCTGTATTGGAATATTAGGTCTATTCTACAGGTAATCAACTTTCCGTCAAGTAAAGTGTTCTGTTTTTCAGGGAGGGTGAACCCTTCAGTCGGCAGATGTCAAGCAAAGCCATTTCTTAAGTGGGCTCTTTGCAGAAGTGGTTTGCTTCACATTTAGGCAGAGTTAGAGCTATCACGACCCAAAAGACACTACAGCCAAAGCAATTTCTCGTGTGACCGACTGTCCAGGGGAAAACCCATATAAAAACATGACTGTCCGTGGAAGCTACCACAGTCTTACTTTCTTATTGAAACAGAACAAGTTTGAATGCCAGGGTTTCAGGTTCCCAGAGTTACCTTAGCTATCATATTTTAAAGGATGAGTAGAAACAAAAACTATAGTAACTAACATATCCAACTGCTGCAGTTATATTTCCACACATGTGCTAATTTTATGTTTCTGTAATCTACAGTTTTTCAACTTTCCTCCATAAGGAGCAATTCCATAATACTTATTATTTCTCTTTAGTCTCAGTATGACTGGGGGAAGAAAAAGAAATCTACTTCTCTGGGAACTTCTAGAAAGTATGGCTATAAACTTTGAGATCACAAAATGCAAAGGTAGCCATGAAGATAGGAAATATAGACCAAGGACTAATTAAGAATCTGCTCCATGATTTAACCTAGTCCACTTCTGATCACAGGTGAAATGCCTACACAGCACCTGGCACATAGCAGGGAAGCAATACATAGCTAGAACTCATAGTAAGGGTATATTACTATGGGTATATTAATCATAATATCAGGAGTATCATCGTGATTATTACTTCAGATTCTATTAATAGATGTAAAATCTGGTAACAAAATCTGAGTTCTTGCTTTGCTCGCATGGATATTACTGAGGTAAGAATGTGCTTTTGTGACAAATGTTCTATGAAAAAAATAACTCATTTTATTGGAGCCACACTATGACACATGACTCTGAATGAATCTGTCCCATGAGTAGCTTTTCCACTGACTTGAATGAGCACCTTTCCTTTCAACAGTTTAATACAACTTTTATACTTGTGTTGAAATGTCTTTTAAATTCATTTTCCAATCTCTCTTGGTATCAAAATTAGGAGACAAGAGGAAAGGTTATTATCTCTTTGTTTTTAGCTCCATGGCAATTTTTCAGGCTTTTACAAAACTACTGGAGGTTTTTTGTGTGTGGTTGTTGTATGTTTGTTTTAATTCACATTTTTAGGAACATAAAAACCTGACAATGGCAACTTTGTCTATCTGATGATTCCTAATACCTGAGAATGAGGGGTGGGCGGAGAGCAAAGGGCAGAACTCATTAAGTTTGTGCTATGGTGCACAAGCTTAAAACTTTCTCCCACCTGAGTCTTTGCCACCTGAGACTGGAAGGGAACAGCCAGGGGTAACTTCATTGACCCATGAGGCTGAGAAGACAGACACCAGAGCAGTGACCTTGTGCTACAGAGGGGGATTCCTGGTAGGCTGACTTTTGCATTCCTTCTTATGACACCCTTCCCACAACCCAAATCCTTTCTGGTACCTATGCCAACTTCCAAAGTCATGGCTCCTTTTTCTAGAATAAAACTCAGGGCAGTCTACAACCTCTACAAGTAAGCAGAACCTACATTGCTGTATCTGATTCATGGCTCTGCTCATGATCACCTGACAAACCACGAAACCTCACCATGTGCCAATTTCTTTTGTGACCCAGAAACACAATAATGTGCAAATCTGCCTCATGGGATTATTTTGAGTAGTAATTACATATGTATATGTATAGGTACATATTAAAGTGTTTAGCTTTATAAGGTGCTCTAGCAGTGTATAAAGTCAGAATAATTGAATAAGCCCGCAGCTGCTCTCTATACACGGCTGCTTGCATTAAACAGCACAACTTGGCGCTGGTCTTCCCAGGTGTCTATCTTTGGCCTCTGCTGCTGACTTCCTGTGTAATTTCCACTTTGGATTCTCTCTGCCTCCACCTTCATCCTTAAAATAATCTAAAGTGATGAATTCCCTTGTAGGGCAGGCATAGAGGGGAAAAGGGAAAAAAAAGTCAAGGGATTTAATACGTGTAATTGAAAAAACAAATGACAGACAGGATCCAACTCTCAAATACACACTTGTTACTCCTATTCATATAAATGCAAATTCAGCCCAAGAGTCAAGTTGCATGGAATTCTCTGATTTAAAAAATGTGCCTAGTAATAAGCACTAGACACTTTTTCTGGTTTTAGTCAACCAAGTGAAGAACAGGTTTTAGGGAATGCTCATAACTTTGCCTTGAATTATTTGTATGTGGTTTCTATAATCTAAATTGTTGAGGTTATCTACGGATAACGGCAGGCAGAGTTTAGCCATAAACTTCCAAGTAGGTGTGCCTTCCTGAGCCCCTCTTCTAACAAATATTTCTGAACTGTTTTCCTTGACTCATTGCCAGTAAAATGGATGGAAACACTTTCAATTCTCTCTTTTTCTTTCTTGGTCATAGCTTCAGAACCCTAGCGCTGCTTGATTCCCTTCAGTTGCAGATATTGGTGGCTGGAACCAAGGGCCAGGCCCCAGAAAAGTTTCACAGAAGGGACAGACATAGGGCCAAATTGGACCCTCCGATCCACACCGTGTTATCTCTGAGACGTGTGGTAAGTGTCTGAGATACTGATACTGCTGCAGCCAAGGTGGTAAAATAGAGCCAACACATAACTCATGATATCCAGAAGCCGTGTCGCGCCCTAACGCCATTTGTGCTGCGATGCATGTTGCTCAGGCCAGCTCCGGGCCTGGGCGCTATGCATTTTAATTGCACACACTGCAATTAAAATTTAAGATTTAAAGGAATTATTGTATTCTTTGTGTTTCCAGTTCATTGTATCTCTGTATCTCTGACAAAAACATTTGCCAACTGAAGTTGTAATATGGGTAGTCTTAGGGACTGTTTTCGAGCACCTTCCACCTGAACAGAAAGAAATACATCACCACCAGTGAGAAAGTGTTGGTGGGAGGCACCGACAGCGTACCACTCAGAATTGCCGCACAACTCCAGGGGGCACCATGGACTCATCACATTGTGAACGGTGCCCCCAGAGTTGTGCAGCGAAGACATCCTGTGAGAGCATAGATATCCTAGAGAAATCTTACTGAAGAAAAACTGACTCAAACAAATTAGAAATGTCCATCTAGAAGACATAAGTTCCAGCTCTTCTGCTCTCTGGGTCTGACTTTTCTCATCTTAAATAGAGGATTGCAGGAGATCATCTCAGCATTAACTCCAGCTCTGAAACTCTGTGAATTCTGAGAGTCAAGGGCAATTTATAAACATCAAATGGTAGCACCTGATGCAAACATTTCCCTCTTTTAAGCAGTGTTCTTGGAACTAGAGTCATTTTAGTGAAAATAAGAAGAAAATCCAAATGATCCTCAGTTGTTTTGAAGTGGGCCTTTGGATAGAGGTTAATTCCCTGGCTGCCTAACTGATTCACTTCCTTGAATGTGTGGTAAGTTCCACAACTAATGAAAATACTGCAAAAAATGATGAGTAGAGTGGAATCATAAAGAAAAAGAAAGCTACATTGAAGCAATATAGGCAGTATTTCCAAAATGATTTTAGGAGGTTTGTTTGCGCCAAGCTGGAAACAGTCTTTAAGCTACACAATAAAGTCTGCTTTAAATCAAACACAAACAAAGGCAGCATCCTTGGTTTGGGGTAGAGTTTTATAATTTTTTATTTAAAATTATGTCCCCTATAATGTTTTCTCAAGCTATCTTTTGCATAACCACCAGTCAAATTCTTTATTGAGTTTCACTGTTATTTGATTTATAAAAATAGTGGATAGACTA